>PVLC010017340.1:22439-34024 GCA_004027655.1 Graphiurus murinus
TTGTAATCCCAGCATTCGGGAGGCTGAGACCGGAGGATCCGGGTTCGCGGCCAGCCTCAGCTACCTAGTGAGGCACTCCGCAACTTAGTGAGACTCGGTTTCAAAATAAAGAATAAAAAATAGGGCTGGGGGTATAGCTCGGAGGTAGAATGCCCCTGAGTTCAATCCCCAGTACCGCAAAAAAAAAAAAAAAAAAATATTTGGCTAACTGTGAGATAAAATATTTATGTGCAGATGTTCATCAGATGGTACACAGCCTGAGGACCAAACATGTCCATTCGAAAACAATACTGATCTTGTTCTGATATTTAGGCATGATTTTGTCACTATCTTCAAACAAAAGTGAACATGAACGTGCAACAATTGTCAAATAGTAGTAGTGTTCTACAATGCATTAAAACAATATCCTCTTTAGTTTTAATTAGTGACTATTTTTGAGATTTCAAGTGTGTTTAAAATGTAGGAACTGAAAAATTATTAGCAAGACTGAAGTCTCCAAACGAGACGACCCTAAGTCTTCCCCATGTTTAAGGTACTGTGTAAAACATTTTATATGGACTATCTAATTTAACTATCAAAATAGCATTATTATTTTGGTCAGTATGTACAGAAGAAGAAATGAGACCTAGAGAGATTTGCCCAAATTCATAAAACTGCCCAAATTCATTTGCCCAAATTCATAAAACTGAATAATTGGGGCGTCAGGATTCAAAACTAAGCAAACATTGCACAGTTGCACAACAGACTAACATGCTGTTATAGTGCCTAATACGTGACAAATAATGTATAATCATGACTAGAGATGGTTCCTATAGGCTACTGAGAGGATTTTTGTACTTTCTAATTAACCAGTATTCTAAAAATGAAAGAAGATAGGCATGAAATTTAAAATGATGATTTACTTCATTTCCAGAATTCTAATTTCACCTGCATCTTCCCCTAAACATCGTTATAAGTTTCTTGAATATTTCTGCATGAATAGTCTATTCATAAATAAATATACAATATATACATATATATTTATGAGACGTATTTTTTACACAAATGGGACATTTACACTCTTTCTATATCTTCAATTTTTTCACATAACAGTATACATTGAAGATTATTCCATATTAATACTAAGATTTAGTAAATCTATTAATATGAATAGTAATTTATCTTTTTAATTGGGAACTTTTCAACATCACAGCATGAAAAATGGAAGATTTCTATTCTTTTTCAAGACTGCTTACAAAAATGTAGAAAAGAAAGAAAAGCTTTCTCCTTCTTCCTATATCCCTATATAAAATTTTTATTTTACAGACAGAAGAAATTAGACCAGGCAATCTAGAAACTAGGTAAAAGACCACAATTTCTCAGATTAAAATTATTTCTCAGGGTTAGTATCATAATATTAAATTTCAAAAATACTTTAATTTCTTTTATAAATGTTTTCCATTTTCACATCTTAAGGTGTTAAAAAGGAAAATTCAAATTAGTCACCAGAAGAGTAAATAAGAAATCTTCTCTGTATCTCTTTTGCAATGAATTTTTGACATGCTCAGTCAAACGTCTTCAAAAATCTTAAAATAAGCTGGGTGTGGTGGCGCACATTTGTAATCCCAGCATTTGGGAGGCTGAGACCAGAGGATCTGGGTTCGCAGCCAGCCTTATCTAGTGAGGCACTCCACAACTTAGTGAGACCCTGTTTCAAAATAAAGAATAAAAAATAGGGCTGGGGATAAAGCTTGGAGGTAGAATGCTCCTGAGTTCAATCCCCAGTACCACACACACAAAAAAATCTTAAAATCATATTATATTACTTTCTACTTAATATTTATGTGTGTATGTGTGTGTAGACATTATTCTTTATCCAGTAATTTGAATAGCCAAGGTCCTGGATTACCAAATTTAGAGTTTTCTTGATTTTCTTGCTCTTCTCACTGTGATCTTATTACTTACATGCTTTGTAATTTTGGATTGGGAACTTTGGTTAACTAATTAGACTATAAAAGTGGATGTTCAATATATCAGGAATTTCATGTGCTTTGCATATATCAGGTATTTCATGTTACTCCCCATCTGAAACAACATAAAGTTCCTTGTCTATTTAGAGTTTCCTTGGACCATGGAGGAAAGTAAAAAATTACTTTTAACCCAGAGCATTCACCAGGATTGATAAATTTTCTTAATGTTTCTCTTTGCTGTTGAACAGATTTAATGCCTATCATTCTCTAAGAATGTAGCCATTCTTGGATTTCAGGTTTATAGATGTGGGGACCCAGAGAAAATACAGACTAGCAAGGTACATATGATGCCCCAACCCCTCAGCATGCGCAACCGCAGATGTGCACTCAGCATGGGAGGCCACAGATGTGTACCCAGCCCCCACAGCCACAGATATGTATATAGTTATGTAAGAATGACTAGGCAACATATAACATGCCTAGCATGCTATGCTGACATGGTCATGCGCTATTTTGTGCAGAATTCTATAAAAGCAACTACTTGGTATAACTAAGTCGCGATTTGTTCTCCTCTTGACGGTGACTGCATGCTTTCTTCTCTCTGGGAATATCACTGCCAAAACTTTCCCTACACCCCCAAATGCCTCCTAATTGGGTCCCCAACAACAGGTTTATATGGCCTCAGATTCAAATCTTTATTTTTGAACTCTAAGAAGTGTGTGTGTGTGTGTGTGTGTGTGTGTGTGTGTGTGTATGTATGTGAGAAAAAGAGAGAGAGACAGAGAGACAGAGACATTTTACCTCTGAGCTACACCTCCAGCCCTTTCTATTTTTTATTTGAGACAAGGTATTGCTAAGTTTCTGAGGCTGGCCTCAAACTTGCCATCCTGCTATTTCAGCCTTGTAAATAGAAGGATTACAAGGCATGTGTCATAGTGACTGGCCTAAGAACTTATTTGCTAATAGTTTGGGACACAGAGATTTGCAGATATACCTAACAGGATGGTTTCAGGTATTATGATAGCCTACTTTGTTTTTCACTCTCTGGAGATAGCATTCATCTTATGTGCCAAGCTATGCATTAAAAAAATAAATTTATTATATCTTATGCAACATGATAAAGAAGTTTACAATGGAGATGTTTTGTAAAAATAATCAATGGTTACATAACTTGGCTAGAAACAGAAAATCTGAAATGCCTTCAGGCTGTTTCTTCATGAACCTGCTAACCTCTGGGCATCTGATGAACCTCTAAGTTCTGAGAGCATCATCTTATTTTTCCCTTTGAGAGCAAAAATGTAACATAATAAATATCATGACCTAAGCAACAAAAGAGGAATAGGGAAATAAGAGAGCTCAGGGATCAAAGAGAGTCTTATGCATGGTGCAGAAGAAGTGTTGGGATTTGAAGTTGGGCCTGAGTTTGAACCCTCAGACAGTGAATGAGCCATTTAGCTTTTCACAGGGAATAATAGAACATAATCCACAGGTTTATTTTAAGAACTAAAGGAGTAGGTTATAGTGGTGGGCCTGTAGTCAAGCTACTTCAGAAGTTGAGGCAGAAGGATTGCCTGAGCCCAAGAGTTGGAGATAAGCCAGGGCAACACAGTGAGACACCATCAAAAGAACTACATTTATGAAAAGTTATCTGAATACTGGCTACTCACTTGTATTAACTGAATTAAGCAGTCACTCACATGTGAGCTCACTGTTATGGTCTAGAGGATTCCAGGCTTATCAAGAAGGCCCCACCATGAGGTAGCAGTGGAGTCCAAGGAGCTTTGTTGAATGCTGACCATAAAGAACTTATATGTCCAGATGGTGTGATTCAGTAACAAGATGGGTAGTTCTTGGGCCAGAATTCCAAGGAGCAGTAGGGATTTGGAGTGGTTTATAACCCAGGGTTCATCTGAGCTGTAGCTAATAGATATCAGGTATAGTCTTCAAGAAGCTAAAACTATGCATAGTTGGACTATATTTAAAGTAATTAGATACGTAGAAATTTGAGTTTGGTGCTGTCAAGATTTGAGCAAATAGTCCTAGCCTCCTGGGAAGACATATAATCGATATGATGAACAGGGACCATTATCAATTCATTGATAGAACACATTCCAACACATATGCAGATGCAAGTATATATATCCAAGATGAAATCTTGGATGCATGAAGATCCAACACATATGTATATCCAACATGTATGTAGATGCATGTATGCACATCCAAGATGCAATCGCCATCCTGACATCTGCAGGTGATTTCTTTTTTCTTCCACTTGTCATTGGGGTCCATTTTCCACCTTCTCTGCTCTTTTGTTCTCCACGAAGATGAAACCTTGGAGAGAATAGCCCAGGCTTGCTTGCCTTCTGGCTTCTGTTTGGAACTGGCAGGAAATGAGGGTGGGAGGATAGGAAGGTTGAGTATTGCTCATCTCTACCCTGTCCATGTCACTGTTTCTGGCCATAGTTGGGTTCTTCGCTTAAGAGCTCTTTTTTATGGAAAGCATCCCTGGCAGCTTCACACATCCAGACTTCAGAAATGGCTGAGGTCCTACCATTCTGCCCTTGCCAGTACCAATGTGCCTCTCTGTCCTCTGCTGATTCCCTTAAATCCATACAACTCTAACAGGACCTCTTCACTAAACTCTTTCTATTTTTAATACTTTTATTGGTACAATGTAATTATATATCATGATGAGATTCAAAGTCATACAAACATACATGCACACAGCACTTGGTGTATTTCCCTCCATATACCTCCTCCTTCTCTTCTCCTTCTTCCCTCCCCATATGTGTTAGTAAGATTGGCAGTGAAATCTTGTATGAACTCTTTCAAACCTTTGAGTGAGGGATCCAGCTCACAGCCAGGAGTTACGATCAAGTCACACTAAAATTTGTTTCTATTGATGAAGGCCAAGTTTATTTCTCTTTGTGTATTGCAAGATGCACAGTTTAAGATACTTGATAAGTAGATAATATAGTCACATGGCTCAAAACCCAAAAAGAATATCTATTAAAGTTAAAAAGTAAAAAAAAAAGTTCCCTTCTTCCACTCTTGTGCCTCATCTAGCCAGAACCTCCATCCCTTCTACATAAAAATCTCTATTCTTAGATTTTTATGAATCCTTCCAGAGTAATACATATTCAAGAAAATACAAATATGGATTTTTATTTTCTCTTATTTTCACAAAAAGGTATGTTATACGTTCAATTCTAACAAGATTGAGTGTGTTCAGGGTGGTATGGCCCTACTTACCTATATCATTCTGACTCATGCCAGGTTGTGTGTGTGAAGGGAAGGGGAGGGAAAGGGATGTTGGGAGAAGCTTACTATTTTTTCAATATAATTCCTGATTTTTTTCTATAGCCACATAGCATGCAATTTTAAAAATGAATCAGAATTTTTAACCATTCCCTATTGATGGATTTTGAGTTGATTCTAACCTTTACTATCATGCAAAAAATGTTAGAAAGAATACGTTTTAACCTACAGTACTTATCACACATGCAAATGTATGGTAGAATATATTCAAAAAGTAGAATTATTGGGTCAAAGATTATATGCATTTACAATTTTGATAAATACTGCCAAATCTTCCTCTTAGAGGTCCTACTAATTCACGCTTCCTTCAGCAAGGAAAAGTGCTTGCCTCCCCACAGTCTCTGCAAAGACATATGTTATTAAACTACTTTCTCCTGGAGATCTCTCTGAGATCCTCTCAAACTCCAAAAATAGAGGCAGGAGGAATTTTTGTTTGTTTGTTTGTTTGTTGTTTTGGTACTGAGGATTGAATCCAGGGGCATTCTACCTCTAAGTAGACCCTCCCCTCGACTCTATTTTATTTTCTATTATACAAGATATCTCTAAATTGCTAAGAGCCTTGCTAAATTGCTAAAGCTGGCCTTTAACCTGTGATCCTCCTGTCTCAGCTTCCCAAGTACTGAGATTACACGTGTGCACTACCACACCCTGCTTAGGCAGGAGGTTTTACACACAATTGTAAGAGAGCAAAAAGAAAAGCACCTGAGGTGAAAAAACAAATTTAATTTACTAGGCTCAAGGCCAATGTTGGTTATAGAAAAGTAACAAATCACCTTTTAGAGTGATTCCCACTACAGTGAGAATGTCTTGTTTATTTTCCATTTAATTTAGCATCTTTATTTCTGTAACATGCTTTGTATTTTATACTCTCCAAGGAGTGACAATCGGTGTGACAGAGAAGGGGTATTTTTTGGTTCCTTTTTTCATGAACTTTTTCTCTTCTGATGAGCACTCCCAGCTCAAAGAGACATACATAAATGTATTATTCCTTGGGGAAACATACATAGAAGTTTATTTTTTCTTATCCATCTCCCCAAGGGGTTAGCCCCCCCACACACACACACACCATTTCTCTAGCTCAGAGTTGAAATATCTAGTTGGTGCTGGTGATGTTCCCATGACAGTTGCTGCAAGGGATAAATTGGGGAAGAACAATTTCATCTCTTCTAATGTGGTCTCTGATTCACCTTCTGGGTACAGTTGTAATGTATAATGAAACACATTGAAGATGTCCCTACTCTGATGTCTATAGTGGCCTTCATTACTACAGCAAACCATTAAAATATATATTTGTAAGCATTAGAAGGCACACATGCGCTGGTAAATGTATAAAGCCTATTTTCCATGGGAAAGAGCCTTCTTTTTAGTGTCTGTCAAATAGCATGGTCTAAATATTTCCTTCCCCACAGTTTAAAGCTACCAGAGTAACACCACTGAATGCAGAGTTAGGGTCATGTGTGCAGAAGGTGCCATAGATGTTTACATTTTATAGTATTTTCACCATTCAAACCCAATAGGTGTTTATGAGCTCTGTATATGTTCCTACTATGTGGTATTTTCACCGTACAAATCCAATAGATGTAAATGATATCAATAGCACAGATGATAACAATTTGTAATAAAATAGTTAGAAAATGATCTGTTTTACCTATTCACTGTCTTTATTTCCAATATAATTTATTTAATTCTGTTAATATTATTTAATTTTCAAATAATGGCTATGTTTATTTAGCGACTTGCAGAATTATTGAAAATTTTTCAAAATTCATTCTTGCAAGCTGGTATAAGCTGTCTCCAGTATGTGGATGAAAGACAAATATTATAGTCAGAAGAGAAGAAAGCCACTGGAAAAGGTCTAGTTTATTTGTAGACATTCAAATAATTATAATCACAATGGTAACTATGAAAGAGACTGTTTCATTCCTTACCCAAAGCCAATTTTATCTTGCTTCTTAACAACAGAAATTCATTTTGTTTTTTGTTGTTAGGCTTAGCAATATATCCAGCTAAAATACATTTCCCATCTTACCTTAAAGAAAAGGGAAGGCATGTGACTGGGTGCATGCCAATGGTATTTGAACAAAAATGTTGAGCAGAACTCTGGAAAGCTTTCTTTAAGGTGGCATGAATTCAGGTTGGCATTTAGCCTTGTGCACAACCAGCTCTTTTTCACTCTTTTTGTATGTGATGCATAGATCATGACAGCCTTCTTATGAACATGAGGTGGTTCTGAGGATATAAAACTTCACAAAGAATGACAAAGCAGAAAATTAAAAGTATTCTAAGATATAATGAAGTCAGTATGACAGCCTATATCTGGACTCCATTGTACATGGGGGAAATGTTAAAGTATTTTTAGCCATTTAGTTTTAGATATATGTAACAAAACCATGTACAATTTCTATATGATAATGTAATTAACATTTATGGAGCATCTACCATGTGCCATCCACCATCCTAATTAATTTATAAGTGTTACTTCTAAAATGATAACATCATTCTGCACATATTAGATGCAGTTTGTGATTTCATAGACTCATTTGTCCTAGAAAGGAATGATTATCTAAATTTACAAGTACAATTACTCAATCCTGTGTTCAGCAGAAACTAGGTGTTCTAAGAGTTAGAATTATACTTTTCACGCCACAGGGGAACTTCCTCATTCTTGCTCAAAGAAGTATTAACAATGTAAGTAGCGGTATCACATTTAGCTTTTCCCTGGTATGCAAACACTTAGTTCACTGCAAGAGAAGATATCAATTCACAATAATAAGAAGTAAAGGAGGACTAATTATTTGAAGCACTGTTTCTGATGTTCTGTGGCTTTCTTACAAACGTTTGTCATTCTCCATAGAGTTTCAAAACTTTCTAAAAAAAAAAAAAAACTTTGTTAAATAGACTTGTAATTCCAGGACATGGAATCCCTGCTGGAATTGTAGACACAGGAACTAACAAACCCTGTTCCTTCCAGTGAGTCTGTGACAGCAGCTCAGAACATAACAACTCATTAAAGTCATGTCCCAGAGGCACAGACAAGAATCAGCTGGAAGGACGGAGCCCTGAGCGCACGCGTGTCAGTAGTGTCTACTGTTGCTTCACATGAAGGAAGGCGATCAATTCCAAATGGTGTCTCTTAAGGAGCAAATCAGCTTTGATTTAATTAAGATTTCTCTAAGTTTAACTTTTTTTTTTTTTTTTTTTTTTTTCTGTATTGGAGATTGAACTCAGGGGCATTCTCCCTCCTCGCTAAACCCCCAGCCCTATTTTTTATTCTTTATTTTGAAACAGGGTCTCACTAAGTTGCAGAGTGCCTCACTAAGTAGCTGAGGCTGGCCGTGAACCTGGATCCTCTGGTCTCAGCCTCCCAAATGCTGGGATTACAAGCGTGCGCCACCACACCCAGCCTTAAGTTTAGCTTTTAAAAACTTTTATCAGCGCATTATAATTATACCTCATAGTGAGAGTCAAAGTGATACAAACATGCATGCACGCAGCACCTGGTGTGTTTCCCTCCTTCCCCCCTTTCCCACACATGTTAGTGAGATTGGTAGTGACACCTTCATGTATGGGCATAAAAGGATTTGCACTGCTCCCTTTCTCCCTCCCACCATCCTCCCCTAGCCCCCTCCACTGTTCTATTGGTCTTTCTCCTTGTTTATATAAAGTTTTGTTTCATATTTTACTTCTAGCTTCCTCATATAAGAGAAAATATATTACTTTTTACTTTCTGAGATTTGCTGATCTCCCTTTGCATAGTATTCCCTAGTTCCATCCATTTTTCTGCCAATGACATGATTTCGTTTTTATTTATGGCAGGGTGAAACACCATTGTGTGTCTACACCATGTTTTCTTTATCCATGCATCTTCTCATGAAAACCATAATTTGGCTCTTGTGAATTGTGCTGCTATAAACATGGGTATGCATGTATCACTATAGTATTTTGACTTTAAATTCTTGGAAAAATACTGAGGAGTTCTCAAGTTAACTTTTGAAAAGCATCCCAATTCCTCTTTTCTGAACTATTAAGAAGGACTCTTGAATTATTTCATTCTAGCTTACAGTTGAACCTTTATATTATCCTTTGGTAAATGGTGAAGTAAAAATGGAAGGCTCTGTTTTTGGGTGGTTTGGTTTCTTTGAGTCCACAGCACAGAGACACTGGTCATTATCAGCACCTAAGACCTTTGTCCTCACCTGCACCCAGGTCTTTTCCTTCAGTTCAGCGCAGTGAGATGTCCGGAGCAGAGCCAGTGTCCCAGAGGAGGCGCAGAGGCATATGTCAACGTGTATACTCCTTCTTTTAACTTACCATGACATGACTTTTAAAGATAATCTTTGCTAAATTACTTCCACTTATTTCTTAGTGTATCACAACTAAAGTAAAAAAAACCTTAACGATTCATTATAAACTTTCTTCTTTGTACTGCTTCCTTATTGAACTCAGAAAATTCTAAGGCAATATGTAAATACCAATGTATATGCAAACACTAAAACAGTTTTGCTGTTCTTGTTGGTGAAAATATATTTGAAAAATTCCCAGTACTTGGGAGGCTGAAAAAGGAGGGTCACAGATTTAATGAAATATAATTTGAAATTACACTATTTCACTTTAAAAACATCTAAGTAATGTAGCCCATATTTTCTCTTAAGATAGAGTTTTATTTTAACAAAATGAAATCGAAAAAAAAAAACCAGAATAGATAAGGGTCACCAATTCCCAGTAGTTGGTAAACTATGCCTCTGTGTTCAGAGGTATTTTTTAATATGAGTTTTGGGTTTTCTGATATATCTCATTTATTGGTCATTCTTTTCTTCTGACATTTCCCAAAAGTTTTAAATACATATTAAAAATATATAATAAAAGTTAAGAAAATTCATACAATACATTTTAATGTTTTAAGAATTAAGAAAGAGAACATTCTGATTTTTAAGTTTCACTGGTTTATAAGAATTTAAGTAAACAAGGTTTACTTTATTAGTGTTTAAAAATAATCCTGAAAAGCACAGGAAGTCACATGAGGGGACAATCTTTATCAAAGAAATGTCAACTATTTTTTGAAATAATGAAAAGCAGCATGTTCGGAAAGGGAGGATTTGATTGACAGATGAGAATCTGCACAAAAGTGTTGGGAGTTGGATCGAGTGTCTTTTGTGAGGCTTTGAATTATAAAAATAATAAACCTACCATGTTGTTCAGAGATTTTTCTTTGTAACTGAAGTGTTACTTAGTTCAGTTGTTTTCTGTTTTTGTTAAATATAATTGCTATTAAAATGTCCTTCAAGTGGGATGATGTATGATTTAATCCAAAATTAAACTTGGAAAGAGAATACAAGGCAAAATAAATCCACATTTGCCATAAGACTCTGATTATGCCTGGATGAATCTGCATTAGGTGAAGTAATCTTAAACAGGATATAGTTGAACTGAAGCCTCTTCTTTAATCAGCATTCTTAGGTAATTGTAATGATGTATATAACACCAAATATAATTGTATCACTGGTGTTCATATTACACCTGTAACGCCCAACATTTGATTTCCAAATATCACTGTTGCAGAACATACGTGACTTAAGCACTCTGATATAGAGGTCTGAATGCCAGAGGTTGTTAGGGCTTCTCTCCAGAGCGCTGGTGAAGAGTGGAGGAGGAATTGAAGCAGCAAAAGAAGCTGAGCCATGCTGTCTGCATAAAGGAGAGTGCTCAAAGTAAGGCAGACATCTCAGCCCTAATCTTGCCACTCAGATCAGTCATTGTGTGTGAACTACACCAGGGAAAGGGACCAGCAAAGCAGCCCTATTCGAAGGAAGAGCAAGTCCTAATTGCAGTGCAATCCTGAGATCCAACCACTTAACACCCCAGCAGCAAGGAAAAGTGGGCCTGAGTCCTGACAATGCCCGGTGCTGGATCCTACACAGTATATGCTACATGTTTCAAACTCAAAAAAAAAAAAAAAATCTTCCAGTGGATTATGGGGCATTACATGACTAATATTAAAATTTATCCTCCAAAAGATCACTCATTGTCACCAATCCCCAGCTACCCAAAGCCCTAAGCAGGAAACACTACACAGACCTTAAAATTCAGCAACTTTAAAAGATGTTGGACTAAGCCGGGCGTGGTGGCGCACGCTTGTAATCCCAGCATTCGGGAGGCTGAGACCGGAGGATCCGGGTTCAAGGCCAGCCTCAGCTACCTAGTGAGGCACTCCGCAACTTAGTGAGACTCGGTTTCAAAATAAAGAATAAAAAATAGGGCTGGGGATATAGCTCGGAGGTAGAATGCCCCTGAGTTCAATCCCCAGTACCGCAAAAAAAA
>PVLC010017341.1:0-33923 GCA_004027655.1 Graphiurus murinus
GCACGCTTGTAATCCCAGCATTTGGGAGGCTGAGACCGGAGGATCCGGGTTCGTGGCCAGCCTCAGCTACCTAGTGAGGCACTCCGCAACTTAGTGAGACTCGGTTTCAAAATAAAGAATAAAAAATAGGGCTGGGGGTGTAGCTCGGAGGTAGAATGCCCCTGAGTTCAATCCCCAGTACCGCAAAAAAAAAAAAAAAGAAAGAAAGAACTCAGGAATAAAGAGGAATAGCAATTTATAGCTCACATTATCACCACGTGCAAAATTCAATGCATAGCATTTATATGGACTCTCACATCAATCAGATGGCAGGTAATGACTACCTCCTACCTTGAAGGACTCACAATTTGGGAGAGGATTTTAACCTGGATCAGTTTAAGAATAATTATAACAGCAACTAATATTTATACAGTAATTACTACGTACCATATGTTACCCTGAACAATTTTTGTGTGTTATTTCATTGAACCAAGTAAAAAAGGTACTATTATTGTTTCCAGTCTTTAAATAAGGAAGCTAAAATCCAGAAGGTTACATAAATTTCCCAAGGTTGCTCAACTTGTATATTAGAGAGCCAAGATCCAAACCCAAGCAACGTGGGCTTGAGCTCCTTGTCCAACCACTTACTTACTCTCCTTGCCTTTTCCTGTTGTTTTTTTCTAACATCTCTATGGCCATAGTCATCATAGTCAACATTTGCATATATGTCTAGTTTGGAGTGACCATAAAACATAGGTGTAAGGGGGGGTGCTGTATGAGGATAGATGAATGTGCATAAGCCAAAGAGGTTTGTACCATGCAGGACCTCAAGTGCCACATCTGGAATTATTTTGAAATATGCATCAAGGAAATATAAATTAAAATTCTTTAGTGGAACCCAAAAGATATATCTACCATTGTTCTTTTTGTTGTTATGCTTCATGAAAATGGTATTGAAATATTTGTGCTAGATCAGCTTGGATGTGCAGCTGCATGTGGATTAACAGAGTCAAATTTCGTCAGCATGGAAGACAACAGATTAATTGTAGAAGCCTCAGAAGCCTGGCTTTGAATCTCTGGTTCTGTTAATCCACCAGTCATATGAATTTGGAAAATTCTCTTAAACCCTCTAACCCCAGTTTAAACAACTATGAAATGGAGCTAGTATTAGCTGCCAGCTCCTCAGGCTATTGTGAGAAATAAACGACTTTAATTCAGATCACATTTGCCCTTGATTGAACCCATTAGCAAAACTGAAGTATCTTAAGGTATGTCCAACACGTCATAGGCAGTCTAAATAAGTAAATTGAATAAAGAGTTTGCACCCGGTATTTCACCTGAACTAACTCATATCCCTAGTGGGAATACACCTGGCATGTTTATATGCAGATCACAAGAAAGCAAATTGATGATTTTGACAAGGAGGAAGGAAGCAATCTGGAAGAGAACAGTGCTTTTAGAAATATAAAAAAATGATAAATAATTACCAGAAAAGGAAAGAGGATCGCCTTTTTATTGTCTGTTGTAAGTGAAAATTACAAGCAAGGCCCCCAGCTTCTGGAACCACACCCTCTCTCATCCCCTGTGTTGGACACACTGGCAGGGTGACAGTTCAGACTGCATAATTAGATGCTGAATGATAATTAATCTCGGTCCCTGAGTCAGCGCCCCACCAGTGTATTTCCTTTCTCTGCACCAGTTCTCCATAGCACAGACTCCCCCAGAATCCCAAACCCAAAACTATTCATTTCAGTTTGGCTTAATTAATTTCCCTTCCAAAATCTCACCTCTTGCTTTTGCTCTTTGTTAAGCTTCTAGCAAATTTCCCCACAGATTCTATTTGTTTCTTCAGAGCCTGGAGGAAGGACAATAAATGTGCAATCCCCCATCCTTCCTAGCAATCTTCAAGGACTCAGTGGAGGGCCTCTCCCCCTTTCCATTTTTGATTAAAATATGCATGCATTTGATATGATGTACATGTGCACCATTTGGAAAGGACTGCTAAATAAATAAGTCAGAAGGAATAGCCCTGGCTTTGTTTTAAGTTCTATTTTGAGTAAACAAGGTTGAACACGCCTCAGCAGTTTCCACTGTCCTCAAAGCCATCTAAATTATTCCTGGGGGAGCCCTTGCTGAACCTCACATGTACAATGTGAAGGAAGAAGCAATCAGTTTTGGAGGTTGGCTGGAGAAGAGTTGAAGGTAACACAGGTTTCTGCTTCTGTGTTAGGATGGGTCATGTGACAATCTTTCCAAAGGGCAAGGTCATAAGAGAAGCTGAGTGGAGCAGAAAATGTTAATGGGTTCAATTTTGGAAATGTTGAGTTTGAGTTGCCTGTGGGACTTTAATAATCTTGACCTCAATTTCCTTGCTTTAGAGAAAAACTCCCTGAAAGAGATATTTATACTCACAGTCTTTGGCTAGGGTTGACAGAAGATCCAAGAGGCGGCTTGGTGCCAAAGTTTAGGAAGTGTTTCTCAGGCAGAGTTCCACAGATGATAACTTTGGTTCCACCCCTCAAGGTGGGAGAGAGATGGTACAAATCACAGTGTGGAGTGTCCAAATGGAAGGTGCAGAGAATGAAACCTCAGAGCCTTTGCATGTTCCGTTTCTCTGCTTGGAATACGCTCCTCTTTGATTTTTGCAGATCTAGATTCTTAGGATTTTAGTTCTACTCAAATATCATGTTCTCATGGGGGCCCTCACTGACTACCTAATCTAATATAGTCTGTCACCACCATCTGAGAGTCCCTTAGTCACCCCTCCTAGACCTCCTAGACCACCAGCACCTTCATCAGAAGCCCCAGGCTGGACCCCTCTGACCTTGCTTAATGTTCTTTCTAGTACTCTGTATGGCTTGATGTTGTGTTACATATTGTACTTGTTTAGAATTGTCCCTCTACTTTGAATACAGACTCCTTGAGAACAAGGACTTGTATGCGATTTAATTTAGAGTCTTTAAGATGGCAAGCACCCCCTCCAATACCAGAAGAGACACAAGATGGAAATAATATTTTTTTTTATGATTTTCAGATCCTGGAGCATGCCAGGAGACCATACACAAAGAGATCAGGGAGAATGTGGAAAGAGAGAGAGAGACCCATGAGCCCAGGCTTTTACTGGGTCCTGGCAGTCTTATAAACAGGTTTTCATGGAGGATTTTAATTGAAGGAAGCAGGTTTGATTTCCAGGAGGCCAGACAGTGACCAAGAGGTGGCCCCTGTGACACACCTGTAGAGGCCATGCGGACTGTCAGATCAGCAGGGACAGTCAAGTTGGCTGCATGTATCTGTCCCCTGGGAAGATATCAGTAGGAGGAAGAGGAAGTTGTGTGATTCAGGATCAGTCACCCTGAGGGACTGAGAGGAGGTAGAGAACTGGAAACTGGCAATGGAGAGTGAGCCTGGCTTCTGGAACAAGAATGCACGACTCGTATTCAAAAGGGATGCAAAGCAACACAAACTTATGAGACTTCACACCACGCTAATTCATCAGTGCCTGGGGGCATGCCCGTCACACGGCAAGCATAAGAGTACAAAGCTTGGTGGTGGCAAGGATGTGGGGAAAAAGGAATGTTTGTGCACTGATAATGGAATTATAAACTAGTACAGCCACTATGGAGAGCAGTATGGAGGTTCCTCAAAGGACTGGGAATGGAACTACCATGTGACCCAGGATACCACATCTTGGTCTCCTTCCCAAAGAATGTCAAAATACTCTAGTAACACAAGCATACCCATGTTTATAGCAGCACACTTCACAGTAGCCAAACTATGGAGCCAACCTAGATGTGAATGGATAAAGAAAATGTTGTAGATATACACTGTGGAGTTTTACTCAACCATAAAGAAGAACAAAACATTTGCAGGAAGATAGAGGGAACAGGAGACCATTGCGCTAAGTGAGATAAGCCAGACTCAGAAAATCAAGGGCCTCATGTTTTCTCTCCTGTGGAAACCAGAAAGAAAATAGGAAAGAAAAGGGACTTGGTAAAAATGAGGAGACAGACTAGTGGAATAATGGAAGGGTTATGGGGAAGGGAAGAGGGAAAGGAAGAGGGAGGTTTAGGGAAAGACCACATGATGTAATGTGCACATGTGAAAGTATCACTATGAATCTACCATATATAATTACAATGTACTTTTAAAAAGCATGTATAGCAAGGTTTAGTGAGACAGGAGCATCAAGGTTTAAGGCCAGCCTTGGCAACTTAGTGAGACCCTGTTTCAAAATTAAAAAACGGTAACAACAAAAAACAATAGAAAGAAAGGGCTGGGGGTGTAGCTTGAAGGCAGAATGCCCCTGGGCTTAATCCCTATTAACAAATAAATAAATAAATGGATAAAAAATGAGCATGCATAGTTTGGTTGTCAGTTACAGGATCCCTCATGAAGAACCAAAGAGATGGATCATGATGAAGGAACCACCTGGAGGAAATGAGAGAAAAGGAAAATGAAAGCTCAGGGAGAGGGGACCACTCCTTCTGGGGCTGAGGATGAGGGTCACGGGGTCAGCAGAGGATGGAGAGTGCTCCCATCTGACAGGCTCCAGTGTCTCTGTGCAATGGGAGGGAGCTGAAGCGCTTCTCCCCTGCAGCTGCAGGTAAGCTCATTAGGCATCGTCTTGGGGAATTTCTACATTCTCTAACAGTTCCATTTAATAATCTTATTTTATGAGCTTATCAATTAATCCAGTGCATTCCATTCATGCTTGATATTAAATGCCTTTATGCCAGTGCATGTGCTCATAACCAGACATTCATAGGGAAAGGAGAGGGGGGCGAGGAATGAGCTCAGAGATGGAGTCCCGGGTTTGCTAGTGCCAGGGCTGCACCAAGGGGAACATGTTTTAGAGGGAAGAACTTCAGCCCCTAACCTAGGAACCCCATTGCTAGTGGCTGAGAGGTCTCAGAAAACACATCCCCCAGTTCTTACTTCAGTTCTTTTGGGCCTAAAGGCTGCATGGGGTAAGCTGATCCCATAACCTCTTCTTGCTGGGGGATTCTCATAACTCCAGGATGCTTTTTACAAAAACAAAAGCAGGCTCAGTGGAGTGAGGCAACTTTCCCAAAGCCACACAGCTCCTGAGGTGCAGAGTCACCTGGAAGACCCAGTTCCAAAGCCAGCCCTTTTCTTGTCCTGGCTTCCACCTGGAATCACTCTTGGGTTCTCTGAGCAACAGTGTCCACAGGGAACAGTCTGACAGAGCTCGGTGACCCCAGTTCTGGGGCAGATCTGTGGTGATGATGAGGGCAGTCCTGTGCTCCTGACCTGGACTTCTACACCGGCTGCTCAGCTCTTCCTTGGCCCTTTGGGCTCCTCCCTCCATGCTTTGCTTCACACCAGTGGGTGTCTAAAAACTGTTGCATGACCTACAGACTCAAGATGAGAAAGGCTAGGGAAAGGGTAAGAGAGAAAAGGGAAATGACTAAGTTAACACAGGACAAGCTGAGATTTGAGGCCTCTGGGAAGCACCATAGCTATCTTAGCTTGGCATGGGAGCCATGTGGAAGTTGGGAAAGTCTGGCCTTGATCCCCACACCCCTGGCTTCACAATGTTCTACACCATCACAAGTGAGTGGGCAGGGCAACTTCACCTCAGTTTCCTCTGTGTACATATGGGAAACAATACCCATCTTACAGAATTATAACATGAATCAGTAAACAAGCTTGCACAATCCTAGCCATGTACATGACATTCAGTAGGTGCTTGATAAATGGTGGAACTACAACTCAGAGAGGGGGAGGGCTGTTTGAAAGGCCAAGGCAGGATGGCCTTCTTGGTGTCTTGAGAAAGGAGACATCTTCAGAGAGGCAGCAGCCCTCCTGGAGCACAGCATCTCTTCCCCCCATCTTCTACCCTTCCTCAACAGGGTACCACACCACAACCCACCCAGGTAATGTAGTTGCTATGGTGATGGAGTTCTGCATCAACCCAGCTCTGGAAAACCCCATGTTCAAGCCACAGGCCAACAGGTTTGTTTGTAATGGATATTATGCTGCAAATTAAAAGGGAGGTACAGGATAATCTATAGTCATTCATGACAGCCTGTCACGAAGGCTCAGAGTGTCTAGAAACAACTCAATTGATTTCAGTAGACTTCAGTTCCTTCATCTGCAAAATGGACACACTAAAACCTTACTCAAAGAGTTGTTCTGAAGATTAAATTATGTTATGCATATAAAATCTTCAAGCACAGTGCCTGACAGGTAGGAATCCTTTTGGAATGCTCATACTTTTCTTCCATGTTTTTGGTTTCCAATGGGATAAGAAGAAAAATGAGAAACAGATCCAGAGCCATATGAGAAAGATGAGGGGGAAGGAGGGAAGAAGCAATATATGGGGAAGAGGAAGAAAAACAACAATAACCAAAATAGCAGCCAAGACAACAGCCTTCAGTGTACCTCATGTGCTAGTATACCAAGCCTGTTCTTTTTTTTTTTTTTTTTTTACAATCTCCGATGAGCTCATTTGCTCTTGCTACCCTAACAAATTAACACCAAGGTGGTGGCTTAAAAAAAAAAAAAACAACATTGACTTATTGACTTAGTCACCTGTGGTGGTGCATGCCTACAGGTGCATACCAGTACTTAGGATGCTGAGACAGGAGGATTCCAGGTTTAGGGACAGTCTCAGCAATTTAGCAAGACTTTCAGCAATGCAGCAAGACCCTGTTTCAAAACAAAAGCAAATAGAAAGGGTTGGAGGTGTAGTGTAGAAGTGGAGTTCCCTTGGGTTCTATCTCCAGCACCACACACACAAAAGGTCAACTTATCTTACAGTTATAGAGACTAGAGGTCTGAGGCAAATCACAGGGTTGTGTTCTTCCTGGGCACCATAGGGGAGAATCTGTCCTTGCCGTTTCCAGCTTATAGAGGCTGCTCACAATCCTTGGCTCATAGCTCCTCCACCTTCTCATCACTCCAATCTTTCCTTATTGCATCTCCTTTTCTCACATTAGTGACCTTGTGAACATGCTGGATGCACGTGCCTAATCTAGAAGAGTCTATCTCAGAATCTTTAATACCCTTCCCAAAGCCGCTTTTGTCATGAAAAGTAACATAAGCCCAGGTTCTGGGGATCATGACATGGATTTTTATGGTTGCTCATTATTCTGCCTACCACATCCACACAGCCTATAATGTGGATATCATTGCAATGGTTAAAAATATACTAAATAGACCCGGGCATGATGGTGCATGCCTGTAATCCCAGTACCTAGGGGGATGAGTCAGAAGGATCTCAGGTTCGAGACCAGCCTCAGCAACTTAGAGAGACTCTCAGCAACCTAGGGAGATCCTGTTTCAAAAGAAAAAAAGATGGTTATAGAGCTCAGAGGTAGAATGCCCATGTATTCAATCTCCAGTACAATAATATATATATGTATATATATATATATATATATATATATATATATATATATATATATATGTATGCTAAATATATGACTTGGAAAAATTAAGAAACTCCCCCAAAGTTCTCCTACATGGAAGTAAAAGAGTAAGAATGAAAGCCCATGGGATCCTACACCATAGATTCTTTCTGAAGAATATGTTTTAAGATAGTCAGTGATGCCTCTAAATTCAAAATGGGATTGAAAGACCTTAACCACCCACCTTCTGTCTGTGATGCTATGATTCTCTGCTCAGGGGAAAACAGTAAAGGTTTTAGTTAGAGCCAGTGTCAGCTATGGTTGGTCCTTCTTCCCTGGCTCTAAACTGAAAGAGAAAAGTGAAGAAGTCTGAGGGTACCTGCAGAATGGAAGAGAATGATGTGAGTCAGTATTCTCTAAGCAGGAGTTTTGAAACATGTAGGACAAGCTCTGCTCCTTTATATATCGCCTTAGAATAATAAGTACAAAATCTGCTTAAGATCCTGAGATAGTCCCCATTGGGCTCTTCTCCCGGCAGCCCAACCATCAAAATCAATGACAATCATGTTGCCGTTTTGCTAATTGAACCAAACAGGAGGTAACTGGTCTTGAAAAATCCTGTAATGAAGTAATTAGTTACTCCATCAGCAGATGGAAATAATAATCACAGATTGTTAAAGCTGAAAATAAACTTTCTGATTAGAGCCGGGGGACCTGCTGCCCAGCAGTGTCTGAACCAATGGACACAGCTGTGAGCACCAGAGTAGGGACAGACAGCGAGTGGGTCTCCCAGCTGCTGCTCCAGGAGGCGTTCCACAGGACCACCGGCCCCTGAGAGTTTGAGCATGATGAATCATTTTCTCCTCAACCTGGAGCATCAGGGATGCAATGTCAAGATGCACATGCAAGACAGCTTCTGCTTCGGGCGAGGATTGCTGAAGAGTCCAGGGTGTGTGCACTGGGTTGAGGCCAAGTATGGGTACTCAGGACTTGGGTCCCACGTTCCCATTTGCACACCATTCGGTGAGCTTGCTACCCAATTCAGCGTTCAATGACCTTTTTTTTTTCTTTTAAATTTTCTTTTCAATTGTATAAATACTACATGATGGCTAAAGATCATTCTGAAACTATTTAAAAGTTAGAAATAAAATTAAACTATCCATCATGAGTTCTACCCATTAATCACTACTAATAAGGAAAATTTCTGGAAAAAAAAATGTTTTTCCTCTATGTTAACCTCCCAGCTTTTTGAAAAAAACTCTCATCTCCCATTATAGAACAATAATAAAATGTCAATGTGGTCCAGAAATGTAATCACCTTGAATCCCTGGCCTCTAGGAGACCCTAAGTGATTTTCCCACTTCCTGAACCATAGTGACTAATTCAAGGCCAGACAATAGGAGACTTCTAGAGCTATTGATAAGGAGGCTCTTACTCTGAAGAAATGTCTATATGAGGTGGGCCTTGGATTCTTGGATTCATTTGGGCAAAGTTGGCTTGATAATGAACACCAGCTGAGACAAGCAGAGCCTGGTTATGAAGAGACAGGGAAGGAGATGGGCTGGGGTACATGAGATGGGAGGAGGAGGAGAGAGGAACAAGCAGAGGCAGAGGAGATAGAATCCTCACAGCATCCTTCCACTGGTATGCCTCCATGGAATGGACTTAAATCCAGCTCTGCCCAGTAGCTTTCCAAGGTTTATGAGCAAATAATTCACCTTGTTAAAGTTGGTTTGGAGCATGAGTGGAGGAGGTGGATCACTGGGGGCACTGCCTTGAGGACTGCGACTGTTCCTGGTCCCCTCCTTTCTCTATCTGCCTCCTGGCCACCATGAGGTATAGGAGCTTTTCTTCCACCGTGCTCTGTCCCTGAGCCATTTCTACCTTGGAGCCTACCAATTATGGACTGACTTCTAAAACTGTGAGCTCCAAATAAACCATTCTTCCTCTAAGTTGTGCTCATCATGTATGCTGGTCAGAGTGATGGAAAAGCTAAGACACTGACAGGGAGCCGAGTAGAATCCCTTTGGTCTAGGTGTGAAAAAATATGCTGTCTGGGACAAGGGTGGAAACAGGGAGATCAACCAAGAGTGACAAGTGTGACTTGAGCAAGGATGATGCTGTGGATGTGCTGAAAAACAAGCAGGCCCTGGATGTGTTGAATGCAGAGAGAAAGCATTTGCTGAATCATAAGCTGTGAGGCCAGAGAGACAGGATAACCTCATATACAAACAAAAGCATCTTGGCTTAAACCTGCATTGTAGGAAAGCTGAATGGACCATGCCTGTGGCTACCATCTTCTTGAAAAGTGCTCCATGTCACTTGTCTGTGAAAGTCACTGGATGAATAAGAACAAAGGTGATTTTTTAAAAAATCCTCAAGAATTGTTTTTTATGATACAGAATTTTAGAGCATTTTGGTGGTTTTGGTCTTTAAAAATGTGCCCTTTTCATTACGTTTCAGATGAGTTCTATTTTTTGACTAATCCATTTATAAATCTTGTTTTGGCAATTATTTCTGTTTTATATACTTTACGTAGAGGAATGTTGGAATAACTAAATAACTAGGAATTTAATAACCTAAATGACCTCAGAATTATTTAGATGGCTGACATGACTTGAAGAAGTTAACAAGAGTGTATATATTGTCGGGCGTGGTGGCACATGCTTGTAATCCCAGCATTTTGGAGGCTGATACTGGAGGATCTGGGTTCATGGCCAGCCTCAGCTGCCTAGTGAGGTCCTCCGCAACTTAGTGAGACCCTGTTTCAAAATAAAGAATAAAAAATAGGGCTGGGGGTATAGCTCGAAGGTAGAATGCCCCTGAGTTCAATCCCCAGTACCGCAAGAAAAGTGTATATATTAAATATAATTATTATAGTAAAATAAGAATACATAGACAGATATCTTGGAAAATCTTGGGTGTACACAATAGTTTCAACAGATATTAGAGTAGGATATACTAGGAGTGATTTTTTCCTTAATGAGTTTATGTTACTTTTTCAGTAAGAAAAAATAAAATAAATGCAATAAAACACAATAATGAATTATTAAAATAATTCTATCATATATTATTTAGGGTGTTCCAATGAATCTCTTGTTATTGAACATTAAGATTCTTGCACTATTATTTTTTGTAAAAATAGGATCAATCATTGTCTGAAATTTATTCAAAACTGAATAAGAAACAGTGAAAATGAAATGCTATAACATCTGAAGAAAGAAAAATTAGTAAGAATGCATTAATAGTTTAAACATATCCCATAGGACATAAAAATTATCAATAATTCTCATAGAAAATGGAAGTCTGAGGTTTTAATTTTAACCAAATCCTTATTTTGACCATATTTTAGAGGTACTCAGTTGTTTTTTTTTTACTAAGTTTTTATTTACAAATTACTCAAGAAACAAACATGAAAAGAGCTGTGGCCTCATGGTGAGAAGACAGTTGATCAGACACTAGGTTTTAACTCAAATGCAGCCTGTTATCTTTTTTACCTCGGGAAGCGTACACTTAAATACATACACATCTCAGTTTCTTCATTCAGTGGTATAATGATAGAAAAAAATTATTGTTATGCAAAAATAATAACAGCCTTCAAACGCATTCTCATGAGTTTGTCATAGAATTAGTTTGATCTCTGTAAATAGTGACTGGTATTATCCCATCAAATTTCTCTTGAACAACTTGAAATTCCCATTGTCAATCTTCCAGCCTCCAGGCTGTGCCTGCTCCTGCCTCCCGAGATTCTGTGTCCTTGTAGGGTCTGATGTGGGGAACAGAGCTCCTCAAGTGCTTACTGTGTTCTAAGGGCTAACACAGAGCTGCAACCAGGAAATTCCTATTCAGTCATCATGCCAGACCAGGGAAGCATTCTGCTACTCCCGCTGTGAGGAGACACAACCTTTTTGCCCAAGATCTTTTATCATGTGGCTGCTATACATGCAGCATATGGCTCATTGTCTTTTAATTAGTTAATGGTTATGGTTTGGTTCTGGAATGTCCCTGAAAGGCTCATGTGTTGACGTCTTGGTCCCCAGTGCAACAATGTTCAGAGGTAGGGCTCTTTGGAAGTGATTGGATATAGTGTGGAAAATCTTGGGTGTGTACAATATAAAGGTTCTGACCTCACTAGTGGATTAATCCATTGATGGGTTTATAACTTGAATGAACTCTTGGGAGATGATGGAAACTGTAAAAGGTGAGACCTAGTTAAAGGGAGTGGGTACTTAGGGGCATTCTCATTCCCGTATCTCTTCTCTCTCTCTCTCTCTCTCTCTCTCTCTCTCTCTCTCTCTCTCTCTCTCTCTCTCTCTTTCTCTCTCTCTCTCTCTCCCTCCCTCCCTCCTTCCCTAATGCCGCCATGATATTCTGCCTCACTTCTGGCCCAAAGGAATCCATTTATCCATTTTCATCAAGGAGCCTAAAGTGGACTTTAAAAATAATACAGACCCTCAAATATACATACATGGGTATATCTCTCTCTTTCCTTCAAAAGGGCTCATTGCAATTTGCATACATTAGCATTCATATTTCCAAGCATGCCTTAGCTTTAAGCCATTTACTTAGTCTCCTGTTCACTTCATAACCTTCACCTACATGTAACTCTGCACCTTGAAACTCGTGTGGTTTCAAAGACTGAAATCTTTGAAACCATGAACCAAAATGTATTATTTCTTCAAAGCTGTTTTCCTCAGATATTTTGTAACAGTAATTGAAAGCTAACTGATACATTAATGTTTTCCCATTTCATCTGTTTCCCCAACTTGTCTGAAAGTCCATCAAGTAGGAACTATGGAATCTGTGCATTTCCTTCCTACTGCTTGGCACGGTCCCTCTTACAAAGAGATGCTCATTAGATAGTAGATAAATGAGCAAATTGGGATGTCAACAAATAATATATAAAATAAGGCTTATTCCAGTGCATATATGTTCTTTGGCTTGTTTTTTATGTAAAAGAAAAAGCAAGTTATAGCAATAGGATAAAAAAATGCTCGTATTAATACTATTTCCAGTTTAATAAATGGGGCATATTTAACTTGCTCTGAGCAATTACCAATAGTGATGAAAAGTCATAGAGCTGACTTCCCAATTCCCTGACATAGTACATAAGTTAATACTATGTTCACTAGAGGGAAATAGAATCTATTTAAAACTCTAAAAATGCACTTAACTTTTTTTTCCTATTAAAGTGATGAAAGCTTTAATATTAATAATTGACTAGTGGGAAGGAGGAAAGGAGGGAAGGAGGCAGAAAAGCTTAGTAAATTCTTAGCAAGGCAAAGTTCCTGGGCTCACAAGTATTTATTTTTGAGGTTTGCTTTAAAATTTTTATCTTTTCCTCATGTGTATACATACATTTTTATAAGATTCAAATTAGTATTGGACATGGGTCATATTCTCTAATGTCTATGCTAGATAGTAGCTATTGTTGAATTTTAATAGTCTCCATTTTCATCAAGGAGCCTAAAATAGATTTTAAAAATAATACAGACCCTCAAATATACATACATGGGTATATCCCTCTCTTTCCTTTAAAATGGCTCATTGCAATTTATATAAATTAGCATTCATATTTCCCAGCCTGCCTTAGCTTTAAGCCATTTACTTAGTCTCCTGTTTACTTCATAACTTTTACCTACATGCAACTCTGCATCTTTACATCAAGAATTTCTCCCTCTAGGAGGCCTTCTTTTTATTAAATTTTATCAGATTTTCTTCTCTGAACTTCCAGACTAATTCAGAGCTCCTTGAACTGAGAGCCTATTTTTTGTTGTTATTGCAGCTAATGCATCCCATTTTAGCAAACTAGTCAGGACAAATGAGGATCTCAAAAAATGAATAATATAAAGTAAATAAAAGAAGTGATAGAAAGATGGATGGTTGGGTGAAATAGTGGAGGAATGAATGGATAAATTGAATGGATCTATTTCTGGGAAATGTCCCTTAGTTGTGGGAGAGATAAGGACACATATACCTGGCCTCATGTCACCGGCAAGTAAGCCAGATCCCAAGATATCGTGACACGTACAAGAAAGAAGTCACACAAGAAGCACAGTGGACTGAAGAATTCATTCTTTAAGTCCACATTAGGGAACTGTGTTATAGACTTTGACACTGAGCTTTCGCTGAGAAGATCAACAGCAGATACCCATGAGTAAGCACAACCTCCTCTGCAGTAAGAATTCCATCTAACCTCTTACTTCACCAAAGCCCAGTACTTTTGAATCACCCTGTAGTGCGAGTTGTCCATGAGTGAATATCTAGATGCTGAAAGTTGTTCCTATCTCTACTGTGTCAGAAATTGGACTTAACAATCTTTAAATGATTTCGAGTTTGAAGATTCTGCAACTTATTACGGGATTTGCACAGGACAGTGGGAGAAATGAGGAAAATGTTCAGGAAAACAGAAATCACACTAGGTATTTTAACAGAGAAAATGAGTATTAGGAATGGGTGGATTAGGTTCTGGAGTACTGAAGATGATATAACATGAAAGTAATTCAACAAATGCAGGAAGCAAACTGCCATTTTTAGGATGGAGGGAAGGTACTGTCTATTAATGGTGTAGGGTTGAGATTCTATCACTGGGGTCCAACAGAAAGGATTGACAACCAAACAGAAAAAAAAAAAAATGTCCCCTGTCCTACCTTCTAGCCTAACTTTAGCTCTCTTTATTGGTGTGTCCTAACAGCTGGCAAAGCAAACATGTAGTGTGTGCAGGTTCCCAGCCCCCATATTATCATAAAGAACAGAGAAGCATAAATTTGGTGCTGAGAGATGGTAATTTAGCAAGGGAATATGGGACACTTGCTTCCTAAAAATTTAGATGCTTGCAGTAGAATAACAAAATATTCTTTAATAGCACATATCTGGCAGAAGAGCAGCTGCATAAGCAAAATGCAAATGGGAGACCTGGAAGGAAAAGTTAATTTTGTATCTTTGGAATGGCTCGGGGAGCCAGGTAGAAAGAGACCCAAGTGATAGATAGCGATTTTGGAAAATTAAAATGTTCCTATGACATAGACTAGGTATCCACTTAAAAAAGCAGTTTACATAAAAAAGAGTAGAGCCGAATTTGCTCTTTTCCTAGTGAGGCAGAGGATTTAAGCCTATTAGGACATATAGACTCTTGATTGATAGGTGGGTCTCTGAAGTCAGGAAGGCCTGCTGATGGATGTTATTGGTGAGTAGCCCAGTCACGTTGTCCAGTGTGGGGTTTTTTGTCTGTTTTTGTTTTTGTTTTTGTTTTTTTGCGGTACTGGGGATTTAACTCAGTGGCATTCTACCTCTGAGCTATACCTCCAGCCCTATTTTTTATTCTTTTATTTTGAAACAGGATTTCACTAAGTTGCAGAGTGCTTCACTAGGTAGCTGAGGCTGGCCGCGAACCCAGATCCTCCAGTCTCCTCAATCCCAAATGCTGGGATTACAGGCGTGCGCCACCACGCCTGGCTGTCCAGTGTGTTTTAACTCCCTGATCTGTGTTTCCATATCATTACAATTGAGATACAAAACTACCTTCATCCAGGTGCCAGTCAAATAGGGTAATTAAATAGGGGAAATAAAATATGCTGCTAAAATGCTTAGTATCCACACGTAGTGAGTATCCACAGCACTGAAGCCTTTAACAGTGCACCTGCCTTGCCCCCCATCTTACTTTTAGCTGGCTCTTGCTAGATTTTCTTCGAAAGTGAAGAAGTTGAAAGTTTGAACTCCTTTGTGGAAGGCAGCACATCAGGGAAATTTCTCAGATGAAATAGTAAATTCATTGTTGTTTTCTGCCTGTACATTTAAGATCCTCAACTTTTCTTCAGCCTTTCTTATGAGAGGCTAGAATAGTCTAGATTCTTTTAACTCATGTGGAACTGTCTTTTATATCTAACTGTCTTTCCTATTCCAAGATAGTACAACATTCTCACTCATATATGGCTTTTCCTGGGTAACTTTTTCAAGACTGTCCTATCTCAACTCAAGTTCACATTAAACCACGTTAATTTATCAAACAACTCCTGAGTTAAATATAGACTACAAGTAAATAAAACAAATATTTCCCCTTCATTAACCTAGCTTATCCTTACTTTAAAAAGGTACAAGGATGGACATTCTTATTTTTTCTCCACAGATGAGCATTTCTACTCTTTAATTTTTTTATACTTGAGTTGAAATTATTCTTATTTCTTAATAAGAAGATTGAAAGTCTGAGAGATAAACACTTTGTAGAAAATTAGTTCTTCTGCGTTTGTGCAAAGTAAAAGAAGAATTATATTCTGTGGATAAAATTGATAATAAAAAATAGAAAAATCCCTACAAAAATAAACCGATTAAAGAATGTGATCAGAAAAATATAAATATTTTTAGCAGGACTAAGGCAAAAGAAAATATATATTGGGCCCATCTGTCACTGATCCATAGAAAATAGGATAGAGTTTACCCAAATTCAATTTGTCGACAAAATGACATAACGGGTAATGCTAATCTAATTTTGTCTACAAAATCAAGTAATGGTTTGTCACACCAGATTCTTCACACAAATTGCATTACTATTTTCTCTTATTCTAACTAATTAGCCACAAGAATCCTCCTTTTGAGGGTAGACTTTTTATCCTGGGCTGTTGCAATTGATTAAATGGGAGATGCTTAAAATGTTTTCTGTTGTCCTGGAATCCCAATGATGTTCCTAATGCACACTTGGATTTGAATAACCACAGCTGAAGCTATAAATGAAAGATCTCAATTATGCTTCCAGATGTAGGCAGTGTTTCACAACACAACACAACATGGTTCTCCTACTTCCTAATCTAAGTAATAGTCATGATAATAATAGTAATAGATGGCTGATGGTTTCAAAGCAAATTTTTTCATTCTTAAAGACTGCATGCCCATAGTATGATTACAATTTTTAAAGCATTTACATTGGAGAAAGAAGGAAGCCATGATGAGATGGTAATGGCTTTGGGATAAAATATAAAGTCCATGGGATATTTTTTCAAGATTAAGATTTTCTCAATTCTTAGTGAGGCATGCTAGTGCATCACTATAATTCCAGTACCTGGGAGGCTAACATAGGAGGATCACAGGTTTGAGGTGAGTCTCAGCAACTTAGTGAGGCCTTCAGCAACTTAATGAGGCTCTGTTTCAATATTTTTAAAAAAGTAGGGCTGGAGATGTAGCTCAGATATAGAATGTCCCTGGTTTTAATCCCCAGTAACACACACACACACACACACACACACACACACACACACACACAGAGAGAGAGAGAGAGAGAGAGAGAGAGAGAAAGAGAGAGAGAGAGATTTCTTTAATTCCTTATTGATCTCAGGCCTATATCATAACTGCCATTTTAAGTTGTTTTTTTCAGGTCATGATGTAGTTTTATTGCACAATGCCATGGTTTAGGTATAACAACCATATTTGAGGAAGGAATTACTATTGACCCTCTCTTACTAATAAGGAAAAAGAGGCTTAGAGTGTAAGCAATTTCTTTTTATTTTTATTGGTGCATTGTAACCATACATCTTTGTTAGGTACAAGCTGGTAAGGTCTCACAACTAGCAAGAGATGGAACTGCAACTGGAGTCGTGTCCCAATGCCACAACTGATGCTTTTTCTAGAAAACCATAATGCCGCCAGTCCCTGATTTCCATATCCTTGTTATTTGCAGGAAACCTCTTGGTGAATTTGCCATGCTTGAGAAAGATTTCCTAGCTTCATCTTCCATAGACTTGGAGGATAGAGACTAGTTCTGATTATTCTCTGCCTCTGTAGAGCATACATCTATTAGAACACCTTTGACTGAAGAACTATGTTCTCCATTTAATCTATATCAACTGGAGTCCTCCTGGAAGGCAAAGCAGAGAACAAAGAGTTAAAGGTTTATAGTCTCATTCCTGTTCTCCAATGGGGAAATCTAAAGGGGGAAATGAAATAAGATGGTGTTATCATTTGCATCTGAAATGTCCTCCAAAAGCTCATGCATTCGAAAGATTGGTATCCAATGCAGCCACGCGCAAAAGAGGGGCTTTGGGAAAGTAATTGATCATCACTGATCTCATCAGTGAATTCATCCACTGATACCTAAAGAGACCACTGGGAAGAGGTGGAAACTGTAGGCCCATAGGGTATGGTTGGAGAAGTTTCAAAGGGCAAACCTATGTCTTATCCCTAAACACACACACGCTCTGCCTCTCCTTCTCCCTCTCCCTCTCCTTCTCCCTCTCTCTCCCTCTCCTCTCTCTGCTTCCTAGCTGCTGTGAGCCATCTATCTATCTATCTATCTATCTCTCTATCTATCTATCTATCTATCTATCTCTCTTTCTCTCTACTTCCTGGCTGCTGTGAGCTGACCAGTTTTCTTCTGCCACCGTGATGTTCAGCTTTACCTCAGGCCCAAAGTATTGGGGCCAGCCAACCATGGACTAAAACCATAATCCAAAATAAAACTTTCCTCCTTTAGGTTTCTATCTTCAGGTATTTTTGTCATAGCAACAAAGAGCTGACTAACACAGAAAAGGTGGAGGAGACAGTGGAGGAGAGGGGCCCAAGAGTCCCCTGAAGAACACTGGTGACATACAGTGGTGGTGAACCCCACCCATCTTTCGCTTGACTTCAAAATGACTTTATGAGGAGAAAAGGTTGTATCTAAAATAAGAAGGCTTTGGGAGCAGAATGGCAGGTAAAAATATTTCCCTATTATCTGCCAGACATGGATAAGATATTTTAAAAATGATTCTTAAAAACAACTTGTTCTACTCTCAAACTGTTAAATTATAGATTTATAGATCTTTAAAGTCAGAGATTTAGGCAAAATTACTAGCTTTCAAATCAATACTAACATTTATTGAGTTAATAATCAGGGACAGACATTTCAGCAAACCATATGCCTATATTGCCTCATCCAGTCCTCCCAACAATCCAATGGCTTACTCTTACTCCCCCTTTTACTGATTAAGAGGATGAATTTCAGAGAACTTAAACAACTCTCCAAAGTTGAAAAATAATAATCTTTTTTTTTTTTTTTTTTTTTTTTTTTTGCGATACTGGGGATTGAACTCAGGGGCATTCTACCTCCGAGCTATACCCCCAGCCCTATTTTTTATTCTTTATTTTGAAACCGAGTCTCACTAGATTGCAAAGTGCCTCACTAGGTAGCTGAGGCTGGCCGCGAACCCGGATCCTCCGGTCTCAGCCTCCCGAATGCTGGGATTACAAGCGTGCGCCACCACGCCCGGCTGAAAAGTAATAATCTTTATGAATAAGTTTACTCTTTGATAAAATATGGACTAAGACAGCTTCCTATAATAAGATTTGTGTCATGAGGTAAACAAAAACATATGTTGGGAAGCAGAATCCAACATTGCAAATAGCAATATCCTCTTGGTTATTTAAATCAGAAGCAAAGATATGGCTTGAATGCCTATAGTTAAGGTTGCAGGTGGTACAATCAAATACACAGGCCCCAACACTATTCATCTGGAGAGGTTGTCCTGGGTCTCTAAGCTGTTCCTGCTTCCCTGTCTCTATATTGCTAACAATAATAGCAACAACAGAATATTATTCCTAGAGTTATTGTGAGAAATAAATGAGGTTATACATTTTGTTAGGTAGAATTCAACCATGGCCCTGCCCTCTGCGGTCATGTCCTATGTGACTTTCTTCTCCTGAGTGTGGGAGGAACCTGAGACTTGCTTCTGACTTCTAATCAATAGAATATATCAAAGGTAATGGGCTTCTACTCCTTCCATTACGTTTTATTATAGAAGACTTTGTTTTAGCAGAGGAAAATAAAAAGAGAGAGAGAGAGAGAGAGAGAGAGAGAGAGAGAGAGAGAGAGAGAGAGAGATTTCCTTGCCAGCCTTGAAGGAGCAAATGAAGTAGCTATGTTGGAAACTGCCCTTGGAGGGTCCCAAGTGGCAGAGAAGTGCAGGAACCCCAGAAACTAAGAGTGTGCTCCCCTTGGCAGTCAGTACTAAACCAGGTCCTAAGCTCTTCAGCCTCAGGAAATACTCTGAGAGCCTGGAGGCAGGTGCTTCACTGAGTCTCCAGCCCAACTGATATCCTCACTACAACCTTCTAAGTCTTTGACCAGAGGACCTAGTTCAGACTTTTTCCCAGGGAAACCAACAGAAAATGAATGTGCTCTATTTTAGGCTGCCTAAAATTGTGGTAATTTCTTCAGCAGTAACAGATGACTAATGCATACATACGAAGCATTCAATGCAGAGTCTTGCATATATTTGCCTTCAAAAAATGCATCTTCTACATATATCAATCAATAAACAAATGTTTTGAGAGATAATACTTACACATAACACATTTCTGTAAAAGACTACTGCCGTTATTGGGTGCGTGACTTCTGCATAGTGAAGAAGACCTTTGTAAAACGTTATTAGTCAACACCTCCAGGCCAGGTCTAGAGCTACAAAACTACATTAGAGACTCATGCAGCTGTATTATAACAAAGACTCAGAGAGCCTGTGGGTGTACAAGATTCCACTATGTATCTAGAATACTAAGGCATCCAAATAAGGAGGGATTCTGTGAAGTAGGTGGGTGGAAATAGACATTACATAATAAAGCATGTCATTTATTTTTAGGCTTTCATCATATTATTAAATTAAGTGACAATTTTGAGCAGATTAAATAATAGTAGCAAACACTTAGTTTAGCAGCCATAATACAATATGCACATGCTTTTAAAATCCTAACAGCTGGTTGGAATACAGCCTGAGATGAATTACTAAACATGTATTTTATAACCTGCTTAGTGGGTTATTAAGGAATGAGGTTGGCTTTATCTAGCAGCTAGTCAATGAGGGGAAAGAGAATACCTTCAGAATGGAGCTGCCTCTTTCTCTGACACTGTTGAGGGATGGGGGCTTCCCCTCAGACTCCAGACATCTTTAAACAAGTGGATGACATGACCATGGACACAGTGGCACAAGCACTGAATGACAAAACAAAGGAAGTCTTCTGTCTTGCCATAAGTAGGATTCTCCTTGGCTGTCGCATGCAGTGTGGACTCTGCTCACCCAGTCCTGCATGTCCATCCCCAGTCTTGCTTTGCTGTTGCTTGATCAACCCTAAAGAATAAGGAAATTCTTTTTTAAGTAGCCCCTTCATTACTTCAGTTAGTTAAGTTATTGAGTCCTTGCCATATGCCAATAAAAAATAAATACAGATAAGTCAAAGGAAGTTTCATGACTCGACCAATGTCACAGCTTGAAATCACAAGAGCTGGGGTTCAGACCCACAGCCCCGTTTTGTTGGCCTATTCCCAACATATACTCTGGTCACAATGGCATTTATTGTTTTCTGTCATAATGATGTAAGATGTAACTTCAAGGAGAGCATGGTTCAGTACCTGTTAGCTCTGAAAGACAAATGATACCGTGTTGTTCTGAAGGGCTTTGTGCGAGATAGTCATTGTTGGGGAGTTCTGAAATGTGCTCTGACCTCAATGTTCAGCATTCTATGACACTATAGTGGCTGGGAAGGGGGAGGAGAGGCTGACTAATACCATGGAACAATTTTCAGATCAACAGGAGCATTTGGCTCTTGTTGATATTTCTGTTTGTTATTTTACCAGTCTACTCTGGACCACTGCGCTGGAGGATGCTTTCCAAATTTGCCCACTACCCCTTCCTTCCTACCTTTCAGGTAGTTAAGTTGTTAGTGATACCTTAATATATGAGCATAATATTATTTGGCCTGTTTCCTTCCTCAAATCTTCTTTCCCCCGTCCTCCCTCCCTCCCCTTATCCCTGAGCACTACTCTACTCACCTCACTCCGTATTACCATGAAATTCCTTTTCTTTCTATTTTCTCTCTACTGTCCACATATGAGAAAGAACATATGACCCTTAACTTTCTATGACTGGCCAATTCCACTTAGCATAATGTCAACAAAGAAGTCAAAACTCTGAAAAGGAACCAAACAGAAATCCTGAATGAAATGAAAGACTCAATGAATCAACTAATAAATTTAATAGATAGTATCACCAACAGACCAGGCCATATGGGAAATAAAGTCGCAGGCACAGAAGACAGTGTTCTTCAGAACACTAAGATTTATAGTGCATGCTGGTTTTCTTTTGACTCCTCCTCACCATCATCCAGGTAAAATTGGTTGGTTCCTTTGCATGTTTCTGTCCCTATGATAAGTTTCTTTTCTACTCTGGTTACTCTTTCCTGTGTCTTCAGACAGACTGCCTGCATTTGCACTTTGGTTCTTCTACATCCTGTTTATAAGAACTTAAAGTTGTATTTTACTCACTGAGTATAAGTATCCTCAAATATAAAACGGGGAAAAAGCATTGGCTCCTCCTCTTAGTGTTGTGGGGCCAGTGTGATCCTTGGCACATGTAAGCTCCCCATAAATTCTAGCTACTCTTATTACCCTGAGATCTCAGGACAGCTTCTGAGTCCAAAGCTGTTCAGTTAAGACTGATTGAATCTATGTTCCAGGAGCAAAAAACACAGAACCAGGAGAGCATAGGGTGGATTGCAAAAAATGCAAAGTGTTCCACGAAGCTGGGGTATGCATAGCTCTAGTCATAAAAGCCAATCCCTCTTCCAGATGTCAAAGCAACCCTGCTCCCTGGAGTTACCCCAAAGCTTGGCCTCCCCAGTTCACTTGGCAGCCGAAGCCAGTAAGTTGCCTTAATTTGGAAAATTCCATTCACGTTCTTAGTCTCTGGCTTTCCACATGTCCCCAGGGGTACTCATGCCAGCCATGAGTCCCAAACGTCCAGGGGGAAGAAAGAAGGGAATGGAAAAAAAAAAGGCAGAGGAAAGGTCGGAAATTTAAACTGAATTGTTTGGTAATGGAAAGTCCCTTTCAAGTCCCTTTAATTCTTTATTTGGATTCCATTGAGTGTGTGCCAAGAGGGAAAAAGGAAAGGTTAAATCCTCCTATCAGATCTGGCAAAGGAGCTCAGCCAAGCAGCTTAAAAGGGGATTAGCTAGGCTGCAATGCAGAAGTGTTAATACACAGGATGCCACAGGGACACTCCTCAGAGACCTGACATCCACTGGCCTGGTAGGGGGCCTGTTGGAGGAAATTTGCCCTGGAGGCAACAGCTTGATCCCTAAGGGATGCAAAACATACCCTTTGCCCCTGGCAGGAGGAGGCCTTAGGAATTGGCACCTTAACTTGTGGCTCTATGTCTCTCTTTGAAAATATGATAGAGCTTTGCAGCCTCCTCCCAGAGGAGACAGACACAGAATCTTGCCACAGTTTAGGAGGTTCTTGGACCTCATAAATCCCACCTGCAGACATTAAACCCCTCCTTTATGAGATACCTGCTCTCTCTGAGAACTTTTTGCTAAGAGTCTTACTAGTTTATGCATGTTTCTTACATTCAGCGTTTACTGGAGTAAAGCACATTTTTTAAGCTAAGATCAGATCTAAAATTCAAAATGCATCTATCAGTATTCTCAAATATCTCTGTTTAATTCAACCACACTTGTATGTTTAGCAAGAAAAATTTTAAAAAATTAAGAACCCAGTCCCTGGATTAAATACTGGGTTCTACCCTTAACTCCTACAATCCCAAGCAGAGCAATACTCGGAAAGTTGCCCAGCCTTGCAAAGTTCCAAGGTCTTCACAAATAAATGGGAGTTTCCTTGCAATCTGCCAGCCTTTTCAGGTCTGTGTCACGTTGCACTTATTCCATGTCACAGCGATTTTCTAGTGATGGAAAGGACTATGCAAATATGAAAGGTCAGTGAGTGGCTAGACATGGTAACCCCTGGAGCTACTGTGATAAAGGCTTTCTGAGATCTCTGGAAGAAAAAGCCATCCATTCCCAGGACCACCAGAAAAGCTTCGAGAGGGGAAGAATAATCTAAGCTGAATTCCCCTACAGCAGCCAGAGCAGCCAGATGAGAATAGAAGGAAGAGGGCATGTTAGGCGAAGAACCGACACATTCAAAATTGAAAAGGAAAGGTCTAACGACAAGTATCTCAGCCCAGGCTGCTGACGAGAGCATACGAACTTACTGTGCCTCTGCCCAAAGTCTTGAGTTAAAACACAATACTGAATGACATTTCAGGACCAAGGAAGTGGGGCTGAGGACAAAGAGATGTTTGAGCAAGCTCCTTCTCAAAGCTCTGCACCATCCTGAAGAAAGGCAGAGGCTGGCAGTGAAAACATACATCTTCTCTTCCTCCCATGTTTTCCTGGACCAGAGCTGTCGCTTGCACACGACTATTGATGGGATATGATATAAAAGGCCACCTTTCCTCCTACATTTCATTCTGTCATCTTTCTTTGAACTCTCCACATTTGAGATTAAAGAAATGTTTTACTCCTTCAGTATCTTTGAATCCCTGGGACCTGAGGGAGGGATCCAGGTAAGCATCCTGAAAGACGGCCCTGCTCTGCTGCTGACTGGTGTTTCAAGAGAAGAGCATCCTCTAGATGTGTATGTGAGTGAACGTACATGAAACCACTCGAGATTTAGAATACCAGAGGCAGCCCTCTGCCAAGTACTTTTCCCATTAAGTTTTAAGCATATATATTTTTTAAAGAGAAATGCAGTCCACATGTTTCTGATGTACTTAGGTTTAATATAGCCAAATGCTTCATAATAATTTCTGCCACTCAAGAAATTTTTCTGGAGCCTGGGGTTTTTGGTCCTAAATCTTCCTCTTGGATATAGTAAGCTATTGCAGGGCGTGGTTGCACATGCCTGTAATTCCAGCACTTGGTAGACTGAGATAGGAAGATTGCAGGTTTAAGGGCAGCCTCACCAATTTAGGGAGCCCCTCAGCAATTTAGGAAGACCTGTTTCAAAATTAAAATAAAAGGCTGGGGGTGTAGCTGGAAGTAGAATGCCCTTGGGTTTGATCCCCCAAAAAAGAAGAAGAAAAAAAAAAGAAGGTAAGGAAGAAAAGAAAGACGGAAGGAAAGTCTCGATAACAGCAATAAAATGTAGTTTGACAGTCAAATATTAGAAACAATTTCGTATTCTAGTTTGTCTCTTGCTTCCCCCTGAAATATTAAAAGGCATTGTTTCCATGGATAGCTTATACACATGGCAGTGGAATTTTTAAGTGAGGGTAAATATATTGGTTTACTATATCAAACATATTACCCCTAGTATAAAGCCAATACACGTTAGTTATAATCTTAGTGATGTTTCTATTGTGTGTCTACATTATTATCAGTGTTGCTTTAGGTCAATAAATGTTTTCTTCTTTGCAGCCCCGGGAACTTCTACCTTGCCTGCATATAATAGACTCTCAGCAATTGTTCCAGGAAGGCAAGGCAATTAGCTATGAAGACAACTCTTTCTTGTTTGGGACTGTTACGAGAACTTCCCGGGACTGGGCCCTACCTCCAACTGACTTGTCTTGGATGCCCTAGCATATACTGCTGGTTGGTTGAGTCCTACTTGAAATTGTTACAGGGATCGCTAGGCCACTCAATCCCCTGTACATAGACCAACACCTCTCTGAACTAAAGAAGTAGCCTGGTGTTTGCTCTGTGGAATGGTGTTTTACCCCTCATGTCAATTAGATCATTTCAAGGGCCCAAACAAGGCAAGGAAGAGCTTCATGAAGGGAATAAAGTGTTCTCTTGCATGATAGAAAGAACATGTGATTTAGAGTCAAAATTCACATTAGCAGTTTGGAAAGTTACTTAATGTCTTCCAGCCTGAATTTACTCATTTCAAAATTAGAAAGTAGAGTTCCCTCTGTCTTGCTATGCATTCTCTGAAAGTAGAGTCTATCATAAAGTCTTGCCTGAACAGAGTTTACTTGGAAATGTGAGTTCAGGAAGGGAAGGAACAAACACAGAAAAAGAAAAAGGCAGTACCAGGATGCATGATCAAAATGGTCAAGGGTAAGGGCAACTTAGACTCACACCAGACATGGTCTGAGGACACTTATAACAGCGTCTCAGAATTTTTTATTTATTTATTTTTTGAGACTACAGAGAGAAAATATTACCCATTAGCTACTACCTCTGATTGTTCAAGGGTTTTCTCCATGTGTGATAATTTCCACACAACTTCAAGTTGCAAACATGTGAGAGTTGAGAAGTTTTCTGTGAGCCTTCCACACTGAGGTGTCAGAGGATGGGACGTAGATAGGAGCCTGGGGCAAGGCTCTGATCCATTACCCTTTCGAGAAGGCAGCCTCCACTATAGTGTCTGGAGAAAAAAAAAAAACAGCCAAAATTATCATAAAGTGATATAGTCAATAGATGTTTGCGAAGGTCCACCCTTGGACACTTGCACTATTCATAAGTGTTCACCTCCTCCATGAAGTACAATCTGTTGCAAAGTTGCTGCTAAGTGGTGGCCGATAACTCTGCCTGTAACAACATAATGCAAGAAGGAACATGCTGTAGTCTTCACTGTTGAAGTCCCAAAGCAGTGACTGAGATTCACCAACAATGCATTCTCATTTCCCTGGAACATTGAAATTCAGTTCAGTTAGGGAACTCTTAGTCTATTCATGAATTCAAATTTCAAATTTGAATGTAAGACCACAATTTCCTATCATATTGTTTAAGATCATACTTCTGTTCTCTAGGAAAGAGAAAAAGGAGGGAGAGAGAAAGGGAGGGAGAGAGAGAAGGAGGGAGGGAGGGAGGAAGGGAGACAGGGAAGAAAAGACAATCTATTAGTCATTCCCACACTGTCCTGTGGGTCAGAGTATTCTTATTGCCACACTGACTTACACACGAATTACATCCATCTCGCATCAATGGTTGAGAGTTACTAGCCTTTGCTATTCCATAAGTTCATCATTTCATTTTTATACTAGAAAGCCCATGTCCAGCAGAACATCTCTCATAGTCATTAGTGACAGAGAAGACAGAATTATTAAACTTCTCAAAGATTTTCCCTTTCCAAAACATTTCTTAATGTCTTAGTTACAAGCACATCCTTAATTATGCATATGAAATGTAGTTTGAAGTCTAAATCCTCTTAAACATCACATGTACATAAAATACTCAATACATATAGACTTACACAAAACATATATTTAGAAAGTTAATTAAAGATTTTATTTGAATCATAGAAATGCTTCTATAATTTTAAGCTGAGGCAATCTCGGTCTTACACATGGTCTATATAGGGGCTCATAATCCCTCCCTGTTCTACTCACCATGTGCTCAGGAAATCTTATGATTATATTTTTCATTTGGGGGTACTTAGGAAATTTCTTTTTATCAATAACTGCAGACATTTCAATTTGATAGGGTCCTGCATGCTTTTCTTGTATAGCCTATGTCACTTTTGAAATGAGAGTCAGTTGAAATTTGGATCTCCCTGATGGCTTCGCCTGACTAAGCCATACTTGACATCCACCACTGGAAATGGCAGAATCCCACATCTGCCCATATTTGATTAGTGATAGAAGTGATTCTCATTTATCATCACTTTCTCATCACAACAGATTCCTAAAAGGACACACACACACACACACACACACAAGTGTACACACATATACACACACACAGAGACATATACATTTGGTTATTAATTTATTACTGTATTCATTTCTCTTCTTCCTTCTCTTTCTTCCTTCCTTCCTTCTTAGTACTCACCACTGAGACTCACACATAATAAGTACCCAATAAATTCTTCTTGGCTGTCTGACATACTGGAGGAATTCCAATAAGAAATAAGATCTTTTATATTTTTTTAAATTTCCATTAAAAAACTCATGACTGAATATTGAATACCCAAAGGCAGCTGTGTAACTCCAGTTGGCTCTACGGCTGAATTCAACAGACTCACATAACTTCCAACTTGGGAAAGTCGGTAACATGAAGCTGGTTCTGTTAGATGGTTAATAGGACAAAAATTACAGTCACTGTTAAAACTTTAACTTAGAATCCTCAGATCTAAGGATAATTAAAATCACAGCTTGAATGCTGCAGGAATAAGTATTTGAATTTAATTTACTATTGTATGCAATATAAGGGCTGATTACGTTCCCCCTAGCATTACGGACTTTGGTATAATTTCCTTTTTTGTGAGTTGAATTTACTTGAGTGTCAATATTTTGCAATTCAAAGTACCAATTAACTTTATGTGAATTTTACCCTAATAAAAACAGCATTCAACAAAATTGTAAATGTTCCCTTGTTTTGTTTCGACTAAACACTTGGAGCTTCAGTTGTATTTTTAAAATGTGTGTGTGTGTGTGTGTGTGTGTGTGTGTGTGTGTGTGTATCAGGATCAGATAAATCCAATTGTTCTTAGACCAAAAGCATTAATTATTGAGGGGATCCATTATGGCATTGTTTTTATTTGGGGGCAATTACTCCTTTTTTCTTAATAAAATAGTGGATCATATTCAAAAGAAATAGGGTGTGGCAAACATTGGAGATGAAACCTAGTTCTCTACAAAACTTTGGGAAAATGTTTTAACCTCTTTTTGCCTCTCCAAATAATATTAATAATGATAATAGTAATAATTGAATGGTTATTATGTCTAGGTACTGTTCTAGGTATTTTTCAAGCTTCATTGCACCTAAAAAAATTATTAAAATCCTTCTGTCTGTTTTGAAGGGAAAAATGAGGCTCAAAGAAGTCAAATAATAGGCTCCAGTAAAATCTGGAACCAAGTTATTTAATAGAATTCCAGTCCACTGCTTTTAACCCCTACTCACTGGATGCTATAAACAGAAGGTGTCACCCTTGTGGGGACACAAACTGAGGGACAGGTCACAGGACCACACACCTGCTCAAGCTCAATGCTATCAACGGGCAATTGGCAGCACAATGTTGTCAATATATCATTGACAACAAAGGACTATCTTCTTTCCCATTTTATTTATCCCTTAGTAGTCTTCATTTCTGATATAAAAATAATTTATTTAGCCAGGCGTGGTGGTGCACGCTTGAACTCCCAGTACTTGGGAGGCTGAGACAGGAGGATCGCAGGTTCACTGCCAGCCTCAGCTACTTAGTGAGGTCCTTCACAACTTAGTGAGACCCTGTGTCAAAACAGAAAATAAAAAATAGGGCTAGGGGTGTTGCTCAGAGGTAGAATACCCCTGGGTTCCATCCTCAGTTCCACAAAAACAATTATTTATATGTTTTGTTAGTTTTCCTCCCTAGTAAAGTATAATCTCCATGGTCCATTGGTAAACTCATCTTCTGTCTAATCAGAGAGTAAGAACCATACAAAACCACCAAGTGAGCACTTTCCAGTAGCCCAAACTTGCACAATCCTGCAAAATAAATACTGATCCAGCCAAGAAATGTCATCTGTTTTCCAGGCTGCCCTCCTGTAAACTTGGCAGGCTACAGACCCCAGGACAACTCTATAGGGACAAGTCCTAGGGCTCCTCAGAGCATCTAGTCAACCTCATTTGAGGTTTGTTAGGGAGTGCTCTAGGGGCAACCCAACAAGACAGCATAACCAGATCCAGAACGGAGGCTCTTAGAAGTTCAGCAGCCCTGATGCTCAAAGATGAGGACCCTCTCTTGCCCAGGTCCAAGGAGAGTGCATTGACAGTCATATCCTAATCAGATGATGAGGTTGATCCCCAAGAAGTAGAAGTAAAAGTACACCATAGAAAGACCATTTCAGCAGCAATCACATTGCCAGGGACCACGCTCTCCATTGGACCTTCTAGGCTTCATTAGATACCTTAGCACCCTTCCACAAGAACATGCCTATTTTTGCAAATTTAAGGCAGGTATCTGTCCATCTCTTGAAGCTGAAGAAATCCTGAGGAATGTACCAAAGAACAATGTACCCATAAATCACTCTAATGATTTGTTCTGGGATTGACCTCCAGAACTGAAGCCAACCAAATCAAAAGAACACCTGGAACAGGCTTCTGTCTGCCACTTATTACCGCATGAGGTTAGAAAGTCACTCTTGCTTTTTTGCTCAGTTTACTCACCATTTTTATTTTAATTGTGCACACACACACACACACACACACACACACACACACACACACACACACACACCAGCACTCCCTGTATTCCTTTCCTACTTTATTTGTCTCTCAGTACTCTTCATTTCTGATATACTGAGTAATTAATTTATGTGTATTGTCAATTGTCCTGCCTAGCATAATATAATCCCCATAGAAATATTTCTGGATCTTCCTGGTCCAGAATAGAATGCAGTACAATAGAATTCAATAGATATTTGTGGCAGTTGCTGTTGGAAGTATCAGTAGTTGCCTTCTTGAGATCCTGTGAACCCTGTAAGTTCATGAAGATTATATTGTAAAAGCCTTGGGGTAATTTGAGTATTATTAAAAACATAATGGAGATAACATATTTTACCCATAATGATGTTCCTTCAGCTAACATGTCCACCATCTCACTAAAAAAGAAAATGTAATGCTGCTTAAAATAGTTATTTATTACTTCTTCTCACTATTTTCATGAAAGATTTCTGATTTTTGTTAGTAAAAATTGCAAGGTCATTTAAATGACCAAGGATAGTTTGTTGAATAAGCAAAACAATGGAAATTATGGAGAAAAAAATCTGTAAAAGAAATTTTTCAAGTGTGACATTTCTCAAATTAACTAACCTTATCAGGACATATTTTGTTACCTTAAAATGAGCAAGTCCTAAAATAACACAAAAAATAGTTTAATGTGTACTCAATAAATGTTAGCTCCTCCTTTCACTTAGTAGAGAGTAAGTCCTTTTCCCACCCTAGAATTAAAGATGCTAAGGATATATAAAGTGAAGTGGAAGCCCAGAATTTCCAAAATATCTTACTGTCAGCTTAAAAGTTCTTTTTAAAAGGCTAAACAGATATGGAAGATTCAGCAAATGCCCATGTATTCCACCTTTACAATCACACTGCAAGTATAGCCTGGGGACACGGAACATCTCAGAGAAGTCAACATTTCATATTAAGCAGCAGGGGTGAGGACAGAAGTCACATCTCCTATTCTTGGGGAGGAAGAGCAATGTGGGAAGGTCCATTGGATGGTTCCTTTCTGATTTCAAAGGAGATTAGGCATAGGTGGAGTAATGGGTATGGTTTTAGAAGATACAGAAAGAGAATATTAGAGAGAAGGTTAACAGGGCAGATGGGTAACAGGAAATGGAAGAGACTTGAGATAAATGAGTAAAAAGACCAGTATTACAGTGAAAAGGGATTGGGGGAAGAAGTTGGAGAGGGGAAATGAGGATTGAGGAAAGAAAGAGTTCAAATAGTGTTATGTCCATATATAAAGGTGTCACTACCAATCTTACTAACATGTACAGGGAGGGAGGAGGGAGGAGGGAGGAGGGAGAGTGGAGTGGGATGCAAAGGGAAATACACCAAGGGAGGTGTGCACATATGCTTATTTTACTTTGAACCATCAACGTATAATCGTCGATGTATAATTACAATGTACCAGTAAAAGTATAAACACTTGAAAAAGGCTAATTCCTGCCTTTTGCTGAGGCCCCAGCTTCTCTGTATTAGCAACTGAGGATCAGAAGAAAGGAACAAGTGTATTGCTTTTTGTTCACTGGTTGCTAAGCAATTCCAGAGAAGAAATCAAGAACAGAATTTAAAATAAGAATTGTTTTAATTTCTTAACACTTCCCTTGCTTCTTGAAGGCAGAGACCTTTTCATGGCTATATTTGGCTAGAATCTCTGAGGTTATGCACTGGATTCTAAATGTAGTAATTATAACTATCCTTTAGGAGCAATTACTTTAGAGCATATGTTATCTTGGATCTTTATTTTATTTTATTTCACTCTTTAAAAATGCCAGTTTTCTATATATTATTTGTGCTACTTTTAGGATAGGGAAATTGAGGTGCAGATGGATTAAGAGATTTTTATTAATCAAGATAAACTAGGTTATGAGAAATTAATAAGTAGCCTCCAAATCTCAGCTTTTTAAAGTGACAAAAGTTTATTTTTTACCCCCAATCCTTTTTTACCTGAGTTCAGAGGATTCACCAGAACCACTTTCCTCCATATGTTGAGTTGACACTCAAAACAGGTCCCTTTGAATTTGTCATCTTAATGTAAGACCTCAATAATTATGGCAGGAGAAGAAGTGGAAAAATCTCCCACTGACAAATGCTTAAGCCCAGAACTAGAAGGTATCAATTCTACTCACAGTGGAGGGGCAAGAACAAGTCCACTCTCAAATGCAGTTACCCACAGAAGAGAGTTTAGACATCAGTCGGCCATAATAGAGACTTACCCAAAGCCATATAGGTAGAAAACAATACCAACCTAAGTCTCTTAATTCCAAATTTTTGATTTATTGCTTTGTCAACCATCTCAAAGAGCATATGTATTTAAACAGAAACTTTTAAGTATATTAAGGATTCTCAAATACTGTCCAAAATTAGAAACTGTAAATGATTAGAAGAGATTTAGATAAAATAAAAAGCTTCTTCCCAAGTTAAATTGTATTCTAGTGTTAATCAAATATTTGGGAAACTATGAATGCTTCTGGAAGAGATAAAGGGAAAGTCTAAACCTCCTCCCAGGAGTGCACAATACAACTCAAATAAGCAATCTAACAGTTACAGTACTGAGGTTGATATTATCATAGCCTGCATCTATTGAGCCATGGCACCATATCAAATGTTTCTGCAAGTTCTTTGATACATTAATTCATTTCATTCTTACAAGAGCCTAGTGAATTAAGTAGTACTGTGGCCTTGTTTTCATGTGAGTAAAATAATGCAAAGAGGGACCACATAGTCTAAGTTCACACTGTGAGTGGGCTCTGCAAAAGAGTTGAAGAAACATTCCTTACTTGCCTTCTCCAAGATTGCTCTTCCTAGGCTCTTGGTGTATATAAACCCTAGAGCTATGTCTGCGTATTCTCATCTCTGAGCAAGAGTTATACATGGACAAATGAATACACAAATCTCAATAGACCAGAGAAAGCAACTGGCCACATCCAGGGAGGCAAGCTCAAAGGTTGAAAGCTTTGGTTAAATACCATACACTAAGGGGCATGGTGGCACATGCTTGTAATCCCAGCATTTGGGAGGCTGAGACCCAGAGGATCCGGGTTCTTGGCCAGCCTCAGCTACCTAGTGAGGCCCTCTGCAACTTAGTGAGACCCTGTTTCAAAATAAAGAATAAAAAATAGGCCTGGCTGGAGCTTGGAAGTAGAATGCCCCCAGGTTCCATCCCCAGTACCGCAAAAAAAAAAAAAAAAAAAAATGCCATACACTAAGGTCACACAGACCAATTTCAAAAACAACTCAGTAGAACTAAGATTTAGAACAAAATGAAGCAAAAACTGGTAGAAACTTGCCAAGCTAGGGAAGAGGAGATTCTGTACATTGTGGTATAGGGAATCACTGATGCGATTCATCAGCAGCTCTCCTTGAGGATCACTGTCAGCTAGGATAAGTCCTGCCTAACCAGAGTCTCCCTTTCTCTGAACAGCTTTCTACAATAAGAAATTAAAATTATTTGAAGAATTTACATTTTTCCCAAGATAACAGCTTTAGAGTGAAGGATAAGCACCAATCATATACCTTCTGTTACTAGAAAATCAGACTAGGAACTATAAGAATATATCAGAAAGGACTCAGCATGCAATCCTATAAGATCAGTATTAGGGGTGATAAAAGCACTGGAACTGAAGTCAAAAGTCTAGACTTTTAGTTCACTATTCCATGGTATTAGGAACAGTAAGACTCATTTTCTTATTTATTAATAGTGAAATCTGCTTCTCTGAACTCCTAGAATAAATGAGATAACCCATCAATACTATCTGTAGGAAACACAGACATTCCTTGATGGCCCCAAACTCTTCTTCTCACCTCAGGGCCTCTGCAAATGTGTCTCCTCATTTTCCTAATGCTCTGTCCCGCCAGTGCCCCTTCACGTGGCTCACTGCATGAGAACACATAGGGTCCAATATTGTAATGACATGTTCGCATGCATCTCCTTCACCACTGTGAACTCCATGGGTATAAGGATAGTGTCTCATTGTGCACAACTGCAAGCCCAATGCATGTAGGAGGTGTGCTCAAAAGGCAATTTGGGGACTTATGATTCCATAAACATGATAAGGAAAATGTCCTAATAACTGAAAAACTCTGAACACACTGGTTATTGCCTGTAATCCCAGTATTTGGGAGACTTATACAAGGGGATCTCAAGTTTGAAGACAGCCTCAGCAACTTAGTGAGATCCTCAGCAATTTAGTAAGTCTCTCTTTCAAAATAAAAATTTAAAAATGCTGGGACAAATCTCAGAGGTAGAATGCCACAGTGTCCCAGAATCAGTACCACAGGGAGGAAGGAAGGAAGGAAGGAAGGAAGGAAGGGGCGGAGGGAGGGAGGGAGGGAGGAAGGAAGGAAGGAAGGAAGGAAGGAAGGAAGGAAGGAAGGAAGGAAGGAAGGAAGGAAGGAGAAAATACTGGTTACAATACTGGAAAAACCCTAGTACATTGTTGGTGGGATTGCAAACTTGTGCAACCACTGTGGAAGACAGTATGGAGGATCCTCAGACGATTGGGAGTGAACCTACCATATGACCCAGCAATACCACTACTGGGTATATACCCAACAGAATGGAAACCAAATTATCAGACCGATACATGTGTATCTATGTTTATAGCAGCTCAATTCACAATA
>PVLC010017342.1:0-33923 GCA_004027655.1 Graphiurus murinus
TCTCTCTCTCTCTCTCTCTCCTTTTCTTGATGGAACCCAGGACCTTGTATATGTTAAGCACATGCTCTACCACTGAGCTACATCTGCAGCCCCTAGCACATTTTCTTTCTTATGAGACACCCACCTCATTGCATCTCAGTGGCCAGGGAGCCTCTGTTTCCAGAAGTTAACATCAAAAGAGGATACCTTATGGTTATAATTGCTCCCTGGCAGAAAGGTTACCACGGATGCTGGAGAACACCCATGGATAATTTTGTAGAGCTGTGTCTAATGGACCCAATCACTTGGCCACAGAGGCTCTTTAAGCTGAAAGAGTGTAAAGAGATGCCTGGGGGATGCAGGTCAAGGGCTCTGACCCCTGGTTGCTGAGCAGCTCATGGTTAGGAGAAAGCAGGCAGGTGTGACTCAGCCAGCAATGGGTGGCATTGGCCTCAGCTGTCATGGCTGGGCTGACATCAGCAGCATGTAATTGACATCAGTGCAGGCAGCCGCTGGCCAGCCAGAGCCAGCCTGAGTTTGCATCCTATGAGAAGAGACATCTTCTGTCAGTGGTACTGAATGGCAGCACCAAGCTCTCTTTTGCCACCCAAAGTTTCACGAGGCTCAGCCAAGCTAGAGACTTCACCTAAGAAGTACTGGAACTTGTCTTGGATTGTGCCGAAGCTCAGAAACTGGGCTGGACCCAGAAACTGGATCCTCAGACTCCCAGACCAGTGCTCTCTCCACACACCACACAGAAGAGGGAGATTTTCAGAACATTGTAAAATCCTGTTAGGATCAGCCTGACACTTAGACAGTTTGCTTCTTCAAAGCACAAAAGGTCTTTCAGGGGATCAGAACCTGCAATGAATTGACACAGCAGCTTGTCATTGTCTCCTAGAGGTGATTCTTATAGATGAAATTTTGTTGTTTTCTCTTTTCAAACTTATTTGGTAGCAACATTACCTGTTCTCAATGACTGTTGGCAACAGAATCTATTGTGAGATGAGATGAAGCTTTTTATTGTCTTCTCTAGGGAGAATATTCATAAGTCTTACTGCAAGTCTTTTTAAGTGATCATTACAGGACACTGCCTCCACCCAGCATGTTGTATTTGTTGTATGTGCCATATTGTCTTTCTGAAGTCCAAACATTTTTTACTTTGATTTTCCATAATAATCGTCAGCCTGAAGTGGACTGCTTGTCCCCACAACAGTCAGGAAGTGAGGTATTTATGTCAAGTGGCATTGCAGCTGACAGTCACTATAGATGCCACACATGTGTTGCTAATGCTAAACAAATTATACTGTAATGAAACATTCTTCATATTGACCCAGCAGTTGATGCGAGGGTTAAATAGGATAATTTAGGTAAATCATTTGGCTCAGCATTTGGTTCATAGGACACATTCCAGAACTAGAACATTAGCTGTTATCTTTCTTTCTTTCTTTCTTTTTTTTTTTTTTTTTTTTGCGGTACTGGGGATTGAACTCAGGGGCATTCTACCTCCGAGCTATACCCCCAGCCCTATTTTTTATTCTTTATTTTGAAACCGAGTCTCACTAAGTTGCTGAGTTCCTCACTAGGTAGCTGAGGCTGGCCGCGAACCTGGATCCTCCAGTCTCAGCCTCCCGAATGCTGGGATTACAAGCGTGCGCCACCACCGGCTCAGCTGTTATCTTTCTTAATAAACTTTGTATCCCCACTTTACGGATGAAGAAGTGGTAGTAGGCAGAGGGATTCAGTCACTTGTGCAAGGTCACACAGTTATACATGTCACCACTAGGATTGGATACCCAGGCTGTCCTCTCAAGCACAAAGCATATGCATGACCACTAGGGTGGAGATAATTCTCAGAGTTTCTAGGGGGCTCTAGAAATCCTTCCAGATCATCATTATGAAAATTAATTACCGAATCATTGGACTGTAGCATGTGGAAGTGCTGTTTAATAGCCTGCTGGTTAAGCCAGGTTTTGTTGGCCACAGAGAGAGAATGAGGGAGAGGGAGGGATGGGAAAAGAAAGAGAGAGGGATTAAATTACTAGAAAATGCCTTACAGATTAAAAAGTTGGAATGGCTTAATGGAGTGATGGAGGTGCCTCTACTCCAGGGAATGATTGTAAGTATAGTCACTTCCTTGGATGGATCGAATTAAGTGTTTTGGGAATCATAGCAAAGAAAAAAAAAATCCTGGGATTATTCTCAGGCTCCTGTAGATCAGGCAGGTTGGGGGACAATTTTGTGTCCAGATAATAAAAATTGCCTCCACTCCTGCCCCCCTCCCAAATCCCCTCACACCCACTTCTAGCCTTCTTCATTTCCTTACTTTGAACCTAGCTGCTCTGAAGATGGAGAAAGTGGGTGTCTAAGAGAAGAGAGGGCTACCCAGGAGCCTGAGATGCAGAGGTGGAGAAAAGAGGAGAGCAATGCTGGCCTCCCAAATTGCCTCTGGTCCTGAAGCTGCCCTCCTGTCCCAGCTCCTTCCCAGATGGCAGGAGGTTCCTTCCCATGCCTGGTGTTCAGGGCAGACTGGCCAGAAAGTGATCCCCGCAGAAGCTAAGCCCAAGATTAGGAGACCTGGTGTGATTGTGCTGGCAGCTGCTCCTGCTGGCCCTGGTGTCATGCCGCAGTGCACTGCTGCTGCCTTTATTTGCTCTTTGGGGTACGGTGCTTGAAAAGTGCCCCTCCCCCCAAACTCTTTGACATTTTTCCAGAGATTAATTGGGCTAATCCCCTTCTTGGAAGAATGGGTTGGAGAGCATGTATTGGGGAGGGGGAGGAGGTAGGCGGGGATTGAAGAGGCAAGCATTAATGAAGGTGCTGGGACTTGCTGGACACTTTGAAGGAAGAAAAGAGCAAATTTCTCTGCTGTTCCTAGTCAAGGCTGACAGGTGGGCAGGGAGACCGCAGTGCCTCTGCTCCGCCCCACCTCGCCAGAAGGTCTGTCCGCCCCAGCAGTAACGACTCTTGACAGCGCCAGCTGTCACTCAGACGGGGGTCCCCCAGGATACTTTGGTCTGCCAGTCTCAGCTCTGCACTGAGGGCGGAAGGTGCAAGCCCCAAGATAGGCCATCCAACAGTAGAAGGCACACATGACTGGAATACTTGTCTGGGATACTTATAAAAATGACCACTTCAATTTTGTTTTAAATCAGGAATAAAAAGTAAACACTTTATTGTGTTTGGCTTTTGTTTGAGGGAGGACAGAGAGGACCATGGGCAGTGTTTTCTTATGCTATGTTCAGTGGTTCCTATTTTGGGAGAGGACACAAAGCTCTTTAAAACAAAAAGAAAAACATCATTTTATTTTTCTAGTAAAAATGCCATTTATTGGGATGTGGATATAACTCAGTGGTAGAGCACTTCCTTGCCTAGCATGCATGAGGTCAGGAAAATAATTTCATTTATTAGTAATATCTAATTATGTGCCAGGAAAGTAAACATTTTACATGTATTAATTTCTTTTTCCTAATAACTCAAATGAGATAGGTGCTAATGTAGTTGCTTTTCTATTGTGTTAGCTACTTGACTAAGGTCATTTGTAAATGGTGGCACCAAGATTTAAACTTAGGCACCACCCAGTTTGTGGTTCTACCCTCTTTTTCAGTGGGCTAGGCTGCATTGCTAACACAGAGAAGGAATAGGTATTTTGCCTGGGATAGTCCCAGGTTAGAATATGATTTCAGTGAGATCAAAAAGTTAATTGAAGATAACACATCCCAAGGGAACTAAGAATCTAGAGCCAACATAAGACCTTGAGGTCTCTGGAAACTTCTGAAAAATTTGTGCCTGATTTTATTACAAGTGGGGAATTTCCTCCACCTAACAGGATTCCACTCCTGTGCTGGGTTTCTTTGTAAATTACCCCAGACACTGGCATAATAAAGATAAAAGAGCAGGTGGTTAATCAGATGAACTTAAAAGGAAGAAGCAAGTAGGACTTGTATTGATGCCCATTATAGAAATTATTAATAAAGAAGAGTTTACAAAATGCCATCATAAGGTAAAAGGAAAGCCACAAAGATAGACATACCTGCTTATCCCTTATTAGAGATGAGATAACTAGGTCTCAGAAATTGCTTTGGAAGGAAACTGAAATGACAGATGCTAATGTCAGAACAATGACTGCAGAATTTAGGGTATACCTTTGTGGGTTTTGAGCACAATGAGCAATCTCTCACTTGGTAGCATCTAACTTAATTCTGCCTGTTCTTTCTATGGAACCTCTGTACACCCAGCAGGAAGCACACCTCCCCCCCCCCTCACACACAGCCTCTTCTTCCTGGCATTTCCCCCCAGATTGTGAGGATGTGTCTCCTGGCATGAAAGACTAGTGCATATTCTCAAGTGATTAAAGAAGAGAGAGTATATATAGAATCAATTCACCTCCAATTTGATCTTCAAAACAGTTCTAAATAGGGATATTATCTTCACATTATGATGAGAAAATTAAAGCTCAAACTAATTGTTAAGCCAAGACTCCACAAGTGGCAATACCATGTTTGTGCACCAGCTGTGATGTGCAGAGAGGTGCTTTCCACATTGCAGCCTGCTGGTCACCATGTCTCCAGTTCCAGGTGGTAAAGATGGTGAAGGAAGGGAAGAAAAAACTTCATCCCTCTGCCCTGGTCCCAGACCCCTACTTTGCTGCAGACCAGGCTCCTTGCCATAGGAGGGAAGGGGGAGTAGGTGAAGAAGATAGGCATTGTTATTTCCTCATTTCCCATTCTGTATCTTTCTCCCAGTTCAACTGTGACCCCATCTCTCATCTCTACCTCTGCTTCTCATCCCCACTACATCCTCACTGCTCACCTGGACCTCACAGCAGATGCACCACTGTTGTGTCCTCAAGACACAAGGTGACTTTGTTGATCTGCATTATGCTCCACAGCCTGACAGATTTTGGAGAGGAGGGGGGGATAAATCTTCCTGTGTGCTCACAGAGATTTTTTTTTCTATATCTGTCACCATTATAGGGTTATAGTTGAGCATTCACTACATCCAGAAAAAAACTGATGTTGGGGTTTGTCAGAAGACAACCCATTCCAAAACATAGAAGACCAAATAAATTTGAAATAGACACTTTTTATAATTTGGCAATCACTGGCAATAATTTTTGTTTCTCCATATAGAGAGTCTTCAGTTTCTGATAAAATACTAATAGTTTTCAAGATGTGCCCCTTTTTGCATGAAAGTTAAGGTCTTTACTGAGTAATGTTGCCTATGGCCATCTGACTTTAACATGGCTTAATTTGATTGGTGGCAGGAAATCAGACCAAATTGTCCCTTCTAAGTACTATGATGGGGACTTGTGATCATGTACCTCTCTGCTTGCACCACAAAAACCTGCACCAGAGTCATAGCTTCACTTGGCCTTTGTCTAACATCAAACTGTAGGTTCCTTGGTCACATGGACCATGTTTTGACTTATTTTGAATCTTAGCGTAACAACCTTCTACTCTTACCCTATCCAATCCATTTTCCACAGAGCCGCAGTAGAGGGCTTTTGAAAATGTAAATCAGATCATGTCATTTCCTTGCTTAAAACTCTTCAACATTTTCTTGTTGCCTTAAAATCTGTGCATGCCTGGCCAAGGCTCACCACCTGCTCCAGGTCCTGGATCCTGTCTGCTCTTTGCACAGGGCCCAGGGCTCTGCTGCCTCAGGTCTTTGGAGCTTGCTCTTCTCTCTGTCTGGACTGCTCTTCCCCTGACTTTTGTATGGTTGGCTTCTTTTTGAGCCTCAAGTCTTAAATGCTTAAATGTCACCTTTAATGTCAGAGAGACCTTTCCGTGAACACAACTTCTGATATGAATCTGCTCTTTTACCTTCTGTCTCTGTACCCTTTTTTCATCCTCTTATGGGACTTATCACAACTAGCAAGTACTTTGTTTATTGACTTTTTAGAGTTCTCTGTTACTCTCATAGGCATGAGGACAGGGTTCTCATTTGTTTATTCACAGCTATATCCTCAGCACAAAACGTGGTATTTTGCATATACCTACTCTCCATGTAGACATACAGGAATGAACATGGAACAACACATGTAGACATACAGGAACGAATATGGAACAACACAGATTTTCTTTCAGTCATTATCCAATAGGAATTATATATAAAGATTTTTTTCCAATGGCTTATAACCTTTGTGCTTTACCCTAGTAGGTAGGGTGACCCTCACACTTGCAAATATACCAACCTTGAGGTACTAAGAGTAAAGTAACTCTTATTTATCAGAGTTGAGCCTGAGAGCAGAGGTGATGTCCAAGGGTCCTAAAATGTGGCTCCACACACCCTGCTACATATGCTGTCTGCCCACCTCCTCCTGCTGAGTCCAGGATCTTCTCTAAGCCAGAGAGGGCTTTGGATACTCTTAAATACAAACGAGAATGGATTTGGGGGATTGGCATCCACAGCTCTTTGAATAGAGTATTTGCTTTTATAAGAAGTTTTTTAAAAATGGAAGTGGGTAATTGGGATGTTGCCCCTTGTAAAGCTGTTACCCTATGACAACATCTGTCCCTCCTGGAGCTGGTCACCTTCAGAAACATTATTGGTATCACTACATCTAAAGCCCTATGTTCCTCTTTTAAGCCTTATCTTAGCACCCAGAGAAGCAAGGGAGGGCGCCTCACTTGCTCATTTAGGCTTTTAGGTTGACTTATTTTTTTGGCTCAGCCTGACATTTTCCAAATTCATCTTAGAACAAAGGAAAGATGAGCAAGGTCCCAGCAGATTAGGGTATCCCAGCATCCCTTTTGTCTCTTTGTTTATATAGTAGGGCCATGGAAAATAACTCCTCCAAAAATTTGTTATATAGATAATTTGAAATGTATTTTCTTCAACTAAAGATGCTATTTTGTTTTAAATTTTATATTCATTTATATTTACAATGCTAAAAGGATTTTCAGTGTGGTATTTTTGGTTACGTTTCTATAACATTATATTAATGGTTACCAACATGGACTACAAATAGAAAATGACAGGGATTTTTCTAATAACATTCAGGGAAATTTTCTTTTATCTCTGCATTTTCAGCTCTTTTGAGACTGAAAAGTAATTTCCTAAATTGTGGCCTAAGGTGGTAATTTCCCAAACACAGACTCCTCTCTCAGTGAAAGGATCGGAGTCCTTGTTTTGTTTATTGTTTGTGAATTATTTATGCATTTGAAGCCACCCCACTGAGCATTGACTCATCAGCCAGGTGCAGTGGGCCTCAAAGGTTGGAAGTAAAATGTGGGGTCCCAAGCAGGGGAGGAGATGAAAACCACATTCACTGTTTATTTGCTCACAGATGTTCACATAATAGAAGGCGAAATTTAAGAAGTAGCCTCCTTCTCTGTGTATTTGACACAAGACAAAGAAAGACAGTTGTGCACTAGCTTGGAAGGCAAGGGACAATGAAACTCTGAGAAGAGCTGGGAATGTCCACACTCACTAACCAGGGCAGGAAAAAGAAGCTCGTTGACAAGAGTATTGATTTTCATTCTCAGGGACACAGGTTAGGGCATCTGGTTCTGGATGAATCTTCAACAAGTGACTTTTCCATGAGGAAGGGACTAGGGCTTGATCCTGGATGATGATGGGAAGACCTGGCCATTGACTTCTCCCCTCTCCAAGTACTCCAAGGAGCTATGAGGAAATCATTATACAGCATCAGGGTTGTAACAACTCCTGACATGTAGCAATACCACTAAGAAGTAGCTTCACACTCTCTCTCTTCCTATGTCAGTATAGTCAGTTTTGGTCTGTGTACACACAGTAACTCTATTGCTTTGTGGTATTAAGGTCTTTGTTTTCGCATGCAAGGAAAGGTGGGACAATGTAAATGAAAGAAATATTTGCTGTGATCTTAAGGGCTGAACTTTCTAGGCTAGCTGTTCAAAAGTATATTATTTCTTCCTATGTAGGTACTCATGTAGTCATTGTAAATTCAATGATTAAACAACATATATATATAATAATATAATATGCATATATATATATAATTTTTTTATACTGGGGATTGAACCCAGGGACATTCTATCTCCAAGTTATACACCAACCCTTATTTTTAAACAGGACCTCGCTAAGTTGCTGAGGGTCTTGCTAAGTTGCTTAAGCTATCCTTGAACCTGCGATCCTCTTGTCTCAACCCCTCAAGTTCTGGGATTAGAGGCATGCACCACCATGCTCAGCTATAAGTGGCATCTGAATTATAATTTTCCTGGTCTGAACAGCTAAAGTTCATTCAGAGTTGGCTAGTAGAGTCAATGCTTCTCTCTATATAATGATTCTTATAAGAATTATAGTTTATGAGATTTTAAATGACCTTCAGTTTTCAGATTGCGAAATATCTCCCTATTGCCTCACCCTAGCTGGTGCCTCTATCTATCAAAGCAGCACTACACACAGGACTATGCTGGGTTTCCAGATCCTATTGATATCTCCAGGTCTCTTATTTTTGCCTGTATGAAACTTAAAATAGATATATATTTGCAATATAAATCCTACTCCTCACTTTCTCTAAAGCTTTTACTTATAGTCATAATCATAACAATTAGCTAGGGCAGGCTAACTACTGTATGAAACAATCCCTACATTTCAATGGTTTAAACAATGAAAATTTACTTCTTGTTCAGATGGGAGGGGTGAGATGCTCCATGTAGTCAGTCATAGACCCAGATTCCTTCTATCTTATTGCTCTACCTTCTTATACATCTTTGGTGTCTTGTCCACTTACCTGGCATATGGACAAAGGGAGTGACTTTTATGAACTGAATGTTTATGTGTCAATTCTAGAGGCCTGACACATAATCCACTTCATTTTACATAAATCCACTTAAGTTTACTACCTAGAATTTAATCATACAACCACAACCTATACAAGAGCACCTAAAAGTAGTTTAGGCATTTTGGCCAGGCAGAAAAGAAGAATAGAGGTATTGGTAAATCATATTAGCTGCATTTGCCATATCAGAAAACTAAAAGAAGAGGAAGAGGAGACTTCAAACTTAAAATACTGTAAACTTGAACATCATCAGGTACATAGGCTCCAGGAACATAAGCTGCTAAACCAGAGTGTGCAGAGTAAGGGCTCAGCAGGATGGCTGAGTGCTCCTGCATACTCATCAGCATCACCTTCAACAACATCTTCATCCACAAATGACCCCAAAGCGCAAAAGGTTGAAGCAGGAGCCAGTATAGACATTGTATGAAAGTGTGTGATACCTTCTTGATCATTCTTCTGATTTCTGCTCCTGGGGGAAATCATTCAATTTAGCACATAAATATTTTATTTCTGGTGTGGAGTAATGACTGGCTCAGAACATTAGGCAATTTTTATGTAATTAGTAGTTGATGACAGGTTAATTTACTCATGATTTTCTTTTTAGTTTTTTATTTCTTCAGAGATTTCTAAGTTATTGATAGATTCACTTGTACCATTAAGAAAACTGATCCTAATAATCTGCCCATGTGCCTATCCAAGCATGGTGGCACACACCTATAATCCCAGTACTCGGGAAGCTGAAACAGGAGGATTGCAGGTTCATGACCAGCCTCAGCAACTTAGTAAAACCCTCAGCAACTTGGTGAGACCCTGTTTCAAAATAAATTTGGGGCTGTGGCTAAGAGGTAGAATGTCCCTGGGTTTAATACCCAGTACCTCCCTCCTCAACATTGTAGAACATCAGGATGCTGTGTATTATTTTACCTTTGACTAAACTTGACCTATTGGGGTATCTGGATGACTGAATACTAGATTATCTGACATCTACTATATATTAAAATGATATATTGTATATGTCTTTTTTTCCATTAGATTTCCCTTACTATAAGCTCATCAAGCCTTGGGATTTGTTTGTGCATTTTGTACCCCTGGCATCTGAACCATTGTCTGTGGCCTGGCAGTCCTCTATAATGTTCACTGGGGTGCTTCTCAAAATGTGGCCTCAGGATCAGGCACATTGGCATTACATGAAAGACCTGTTAAAAATGCAAATTCCTGGGTCCACCACAGGCTTACTGGATCCAGAACTTTGGGGCCAGCTTTTAATGGCTGTACATACTGAGGAAAATTTGGTACTTTTGCTGTTCATTGTTTTCAATCATGTTAACCCATCTTGATTTTATCTTAAGTAGAAGTAAAACATATTGAGAACTTTTTCTAGAGTCAATATTTCTGGGATTTGTCAATCATAATGGAATTATCTTCACTTTCACCAGATGTCCCATAAAATCCCAGTCAATATCAAAGCTTAGCTTTAAGAACCACTTTTAAACATTCCAGATAATTGAAGAGATTTGGAAAGATATGGTTTCATATTTTTTTTAAAAAATAGTTTCATAATATGCTGAAGGATTCGTTTGGAAGATTTTTTTGAACAGGTTTAAAAGTTGAGTAAGACGGATTTTAACACTGAGATGGGTGCAACTCTAGACTCTGGCTCTTATAGCAGGTAGTCTGGGGCAAGTTATTTAACACTGATTTTCAGTTTCTTTTGTAAAATGTACAATGTTCGTAATAATGACTACATCATAGTATACTTATAAGAACTAAATGTTAATATTTGTAGATAACTCAGAATAGTGCTCTGGAAAGTGCTAAGTGTATGAAAGGAAATAATCAGCTTTTAAGAAACTCAAAAAACAACAGATAGCTTATTTTTCCAAATATAGGGGAAGTAGGGAGCAATAAGGATTGGAAGAGAGTACTTTTAGAATAGTAGCTCTCCCAAAATCAAGTTGTTCACCAAAATTTGCTAGTGTATTTTCAAAACTGCAATCCCCTATACCTACCTCCAGTCCCAGCGTAAGTCAGAATCTGAGCAAGCCATACTTGTTCACATGTTTAGCAAGCTCCTCAGGAGCTTCTCATGTCTAGTAGAGCTTGAGGAACATTGCAGTAGAGCACCATGGTAGGATGGAAATGCTCCCCACCCTGGATATCCACATTCTAATAGTAGAACCTGGGACTATTGTTACCTTATGTAGCAAAGCGGGGAGAGAAAGAGGGTATTTGCAGATTTAAAGAGCAACTGATTGACAAGGTGGTGAAGGTGAAAATTTATTAGCAGAAGGTGATAAAAATGATTTGCATTTTGAGACAGGGAGATTATCCTGGAATATCCAGTAGACCCTGAGTGCAATCATAGGCATTCTTATTAGAGGGAGGTTTTACACACACAGAGGAGAAGGCAATGTGAAGATGAAGCACAGAGAGAGAGAGAGAGAGAGAGAGAGAGAGAGAGAGAGAGAGAGAGAGAGAGAGAGAGAGAATTGAAGATGCTGGTCTTGAAGATTGGAGTAGAGTGGCCACAAGCCAAAGATTGCCATCAGTTACCTATGGTTGGAAGAACCAAGACACAACCTTCCCTAGAGTATTTGGAGGGACAGTCCTTGACCACACCTTGCTTTTGACCCAGGTGTACTGATTTGGGACTTCTGGCCTCCGGAACTGTGAGAGAACAAACTTCTCTTATTTTATGGCACCGTATTTGTAATAATTTGTTACAATAGCCACAGAAAATCAATTCAAGCAGCATTCTCCAATATTTTTCTTTTTCTATCACTAAAATATTTTGAGCACATCATCCAAAGTATATTTACTCATAAATGTTTGCACATAACTCTATGCCAATTATATCGTAATATTATAATAAAAAGTAATAACTAAAAATAAGTACTAAGAAGAAAGGTTATTTTAGTTATTACCACTAGTAATATAAAAGATCTTTGAGTTCTGCTAAAAGGAATTATATTTTAGTGAAAACAAAGTGAATGAAAATGCTAAATAGTGTGAAATCTTGGTTTAACACTTTGTTAAGAGATTTTTATAAATATTTTATAAAAAATCTGATTCAAGAGCCAGGAATGGTGGCACACACTTGTAATCCCAGCATTTGGGAGGCTGAGACCGGAGGATCTGGGTTCGTAGCCAGCCTCAGCTACCTGGTGAGGCTCTCCGCAACTTAGTGAGACCCTGTTTCAAAATAAAGAATAAAAAATAGGGCTGAGGGTATAGCTCGGTAGTAGAATGCCCCTGGGTTCAATCCCCAGTACCACACACACACACAAAAATATCTGGTTCAAGGTTCAGTTTCTTTGGATATTTTATTTAAATGGCAATTGTAGTAGAAATATACCTCACAAGAATATGCAGATCCAAAAGGAAGAAGTACATCCTGGACTATGCTTCCTAAATCAGTTTATCCTTTTATTTTCTGATCTTATTTATTTATTATGCAAATCATTTTTATCACCTTCTGCTAATAAATTTTCACCTTCACCACCTTGTCAATCAGTTGCTCTTATAAACTAGTCAGATGATAGCAAGTCCATATACTTTTGACAAATAGGCTCAAACCCTGCTGGATGTCTTTATTTAGAAGATTTAAAAATAGATGCAAGTCTTTAAAGAGAGCAAATAAAAGAATATTTAAAGTGAGACTGTTTTCAGGCAACATAATCATGTAATGATGGAAATATTTCCAGACATCTGTGTTCAAAATGTTCTCTTTTTTTAAAGTGATGTTAAAAAATTCATTGTTAAAACACTACTCTACCATGGGGGGACAGATTAAAAAGAAAAAAATTAAAATCTTTAGGAAGTTAATCAGTGGATTTATTGTTTTGAAAAATATTTTTGAGCCAGGCACTGTGGCGTACACCTGTAATTCCAGTACTTGGGAAACTGAGTTGAGAATTGTAGGTTTGGGGCCAGTCTCAGCAACTTATTGAGATGCTGTTTCAAAATAAAAACTAAAATATAACTGGGAATGTAGCTCAGAGGTACCCCCCCCCCCGAGTTTAACCCTAGTACCACATATACACACAAAAAAGATATCTTTTGGATACCTGCTAGGGCTGGTAATTTTATATTACAGAAAGCATTTGAATATTTGAACATATGTTTTCTGGTAAAAGAATATGAAAATCATCTCTAAATTTCACAGCTCTTCAATTGTGTGAGATAACCAGTGAACCTCTATGGAGTAGAGGAGTTATGGATACTACCATTGCAAAATACTAAATGATTGTACTATTTAAGAGAAAATAATTCATACATCCATTTAATCAGATGCATGCTTGTTTGATGTTGAAAGTAAATCAGGGTTCAGGATGCACTCTCAGCCTGTCTGGGCCTGGAACATCTGTGACTTCCAGCACATTCACTCTCCATGCCTCATATTTAACTTTTGCCTCCATGACAACTGTGTGAGTGAGCCACTGCCATCTGTATGTTCAATAGGAGTCAGACTTAACATCCCCTTTAGTATTGGCTCAAAAACAAATACCAATGGAAATTTTGATATATTTTCCCAATACACTAATAGCTAGTTTTCAAACTCTCTGGGATGCAGAGTACTCAGAGACTATAGCTTTAAAACAAAAACAAGGAGAGGCTACTGTATAGATTTTAGAGAATAGAGTGGGATTTGTCAAGATGTGATTAAAAAAAAAAAAAAAAAAAAACAAAGACCTGAGAGACAATAAAGGGTCAAGTGCAGGAGAATGAACTAGAGAAGAGGAGAAGATGGGGACCAGTGTAGGAAAGTACAAGTGGCTACACATGGTCTTGGTTGGGTTTCCTGAAAAGAGACTCTGAGATGGAGACTGTCATGCAGTAAGTTTATTCTGGAGCTCTCTTGACAGCAAAACTTTGGATGGAGGGAGAAGTTGGGAAATGGTTAGCTGGCTTCGGCCAACCATACTGGGTGCTCTAAACTGAGATAGCCTTCAGTGCTGCCCTAAATTGGGTGGTGGGGGTGAGGCTTTCTAGCCCACGTGGACTAGCCATTGGATGCCAACTGCCTTGGGAGTGTGAGCTTGAGCCAGGTGGCAGTTCTCTGTGAGCGTGGAGAGCTGAGGACACTCATTGCTAGGAGCGTAGTCCCCAGTGGGATAGCACAACATCTCCAGAAGCAAAGGTGCACTGCTACCCACAAAGAACAGCTTTACTCTAAAGGAAGCAAAAAATTACATTATGATACACAGAATATAAGATTTAGTTTTAAAATATCAATTGCCTTTTCTAGGCCACATATTCTCAATGAGGGCCATGTTGCCTTCAAGGAGGTCAAAGTTTCATAGAAAGGGGTGGTGATTAGGAAAAACTGTTAGGCTCTTTAGGGAGTGATATGGAAAAAATGGTTGAGAAATGTTGCTGCCCTAGGGATTTAATGAATAGTAATTGTGTGAATGTGTGTGTTGGAGGAGGGTGCATTTTAAATAAAATACTTAAAATTCAGGCCAAGAAAGACATAACCAAGAAGAGAAGAGGAAGAATCCTTTCTTCCCCACAGAAAACCAAGAGATCTTTAAGGAAAAACCATCTTTATTCTATAGTTCTTTAGGTCCTCTCAAACTCCTTGGCATTTCTAAGGCTCAGTTCTTCCCCTGGTGCAGGTGATCAGTCTAAAGGGACAGGTGGCCTCTTGTTTATAAAGCCTTGGGGTGAGAGTATCAATTACCTATTAGGGAGAATGAACCGAGGCCCAGAGGAGACACTCAATCCACCAAAGGTCACTCGAGTCAGTGACAGTTGAGGACCTACAAACATTAACCGAAGCTCGATTCCCTTGAATTTTCTAGGACGGAAAGCAAGCTCGTTTCCCCTCAAAGATAGATACTTCATCCATGGCATCTGACACTCCATTTTTCTTAATTATCTAGTAGTGGTGCTTAGAAAGATATGAGTGTATCTTTGTGAGACTGAAAGGGAAAAGTCAGACTGTTGAAATATGAAGCATCAGGCTAACTGAAAGGGACGCAGCATGATCAACAAACTGTCAGGAGAAATAACAATGAAAAATTCCATCCAAAGAAAACAAATTTCTTTGCCAAAAGGAATCAGACTTTCAAATACTGTATTATGCTGTTTGTGAATAGACTGGGCCTTAACCATACCCTTCACTGGAGTAAAAACAGCATCTCCTTGAGTTATGTAGCCCCAAAGTCCTGGGCCCCTATGAAGGCGGTGCCAAGTGCATAACAGGTGTCCAGCAATTATGTGCTGAGTGGACAAATGTGCCGGCAGCTCCCCTCAACTTCCGTAATCATTCCCTCGATAGACTCTATCAAACCCTCCTCTATCTCCCTGGTTATGATAATGAGCACAAGAAGTGAGGTGACCTGTTGTATTACAAGGTAGGCACTACTATTATGCTCCTTTTGCAGATAAGTGTGTGCATAACTGATGTATAGAGGTTTAGGAAGCAGAATACCTCTGGTTTCATTTCTGCCCTCAGCCTTGTCTTGCTTTATTGTCAGATAATGCATATTGGCCTGGACCGGCAGAACAGTGGCAATTCAGCCAGCCAGCCAACAAGCAGTTTTTTGAAACCCTACTATCAGCCAGGCACGTTTTCGAAGGTCCAAAGATAAACAATATAGACTCTGACCTTAATTAGTTTATAGTTTTATATATGGAAGCTCCAGGAAGACTGGGGTTATAGGAAGAACACAAAATCCAGTAGCAGAGGGGCTGCCGCAGGGATTCGCACTTGAATGAAAGTTGTGCTGTTGGTATTTATTGTGGGTTGCAAGGGATAAAGTTTAAGACAAAATTGTTGAAATTGAACTTTAGTCATATTCAGAACAAAGGAGAAAGAAGAAGCTTCTGAAGCTCATCCTCCCCCACCTTTTGTTCTCTGAGCACAGCTCAGGGCAGCACTCAGTTTCCCTATCTAAGGATAAGCCTAGAAAATTCACTCTGGCATCAATCAGAGAATGTCAGGGAGGGGAGTTCAGTCAAAGTCTAACCTAAAAATGACTATGTACTGTATGGAGGCTATGGAGGAGTGGTAGTAAGGAGTGAGAGAAAGAGGACTTACAGCACTGACTCAGAACTCACCATCTGTGAGGCATGGTCTTCGACTCTATGCATGGTTTTATTGGATTTTTTATGACAATCATGTGGTTGATTATTATTATTATTATTATTATTATTATTATTATTATTGTCAGATGGAGAAACTGAAAGGAGGAGGTACTTCCTATTACATAGAGCAGTTAAGTTATTTACTAGCTGTGTCCTAGTTAGTAACTAGTAAGTCACAGCTAGTAAGTGACAGCAGCAGATTTTGAACTCTTAACCACCACTCCAGGCTGCACACTACTTGACAGATTGCAGGTGAGAAATGCATTGCAGGCAGAGTCCAAGGTTGATACCCCATTTCTGGTACAGAAACCACTCCCCTTGATGTACTCACCATGATGCGGAACACCAGAGGAAGAGCAGATTTGAGAGGCCAGGATGGAGTGTGATTTGGGACAATTTGAGAATAAGGTATCTTAGGACCTGCAAGTAGAGATGCTAAGTTAGGTATACGGTTCTGGAATTCAAGAGAGGCATCTGATCCTAAAAGCAACCAAGATAGATCTAAACAAAGAAGCAAGGATGCACACAACAAACAAAAAATACACATAGTAGGAAAGTAAATATTTATAGTAATACTTGAAAATCTGAGCTTGCATTTTATGTAGCTGATATCCAGAATCACCAAGTATCCTATTCTCTAGCATTTATATAAAATAGGCTTCCATAAATTGATTTCTTTGTCCTTTCTTATTAGAAGGCCCAGCTTTGGTGATATGTGCAGTGTGTGTGTGTGTGTGTGTGTGTGTGTGTGTGTGTATGTGTGTGTGTGTGTGTATGTGTGTGTGTAATGGACTTACAACCATCCATTCATAGTCTTTCATCCAGTATTTGTGACATCATTGCTAGTATTGTTGGTATACTTTGTGTCCATGAGGCAACTTTCTGTGTGACCCTAACTGACATATATAGACATCAGCTGTATGGCCTTGGTCCTGTTGGCATCAGGCACCAACCAAAGGAGCTGACTGATAGCAACCTCAAGAAAGAGGCGAGATGGTGCTGACATTTTTATGAGTCTGTACAAAGAATGTCTCAGGGCTTATGTGTTCAATAAATCTACTTGCAAAACTGATGGGATGTTTTATATTATGGGGAAGATAAATTAGTTTCATGCCTGTGCAGTTCTTTGGTCCCTCTTCACCAAAGAGGGGCTGCCTCCAGGCAGCTGTTCCCAACAGGAAATTGCATTTCAATCTTTAATGAAAGATTATCCTTCAGGTGCAACAAGTGTACCCTCTCCCACCCAACTCAGAGCATGCCCCCATCTTCTGACCTTTCTTGAAAGCCCTTCATGGAATCTGTTTCATGGAGATTGTAGGTGATGAGTGGTTTAAACCCGACAGTTTCAGCATTAGTTTAGTAGTGGCTGTCTGTGGCAAAAGTTGTTCCCCATACACTCACAGAGCCTCTTCTCTCTGCCTTTTTAGGGAAGGGGGTGGGGGGAGCAGTGCTGCTCTACATGAGAACTCAAAGCCTGCTGAGACCTTCCTAGCCAGAAAATAGACAGAAAATGACAAAGAAGACAGAAAAATGGCAACCAGTGCATTAAACAGTGCAGAGTCACTCTGAAGAGCTGGGCGTGCACATTTCTGAATAAGTGGCGTGATAGGTGCCCGAGGACATGCCTCTAACCTTCTATCTCAAATAGCAATTGCCAGAAACCCCTTCCTTCGATTCTCTGTGCAGCAAGGCTAGCTGAGAAATGAGTTGTCTCTGAGACAAATAGGTATTTTCTTGAAATGAGTTAGCATCATCCTTATTATTTTTGATTAAACAACTCACCTTTCAAATTTAGAAGTGTTTTTCTCCTATCAGTATAGATGTTTGTATACTTAAAATTAGCACGTGTGTGTGCTACTGGCTACTGTACTATTTATTTTACAAATATTCTTTCACTTGTCCACTCAAATTTGGCATATCAGAATGCACATGGGTAAGAGTGGCATAATTTCAGTTATTAAATATTAGTAATTGTTAATAGAAAATTCCTATTAAATGTAGTATGTCTACATATGTCTTGATATCCCAAACTGAGAAAGCCTGGCAGGGGGTAGGGGAGAGAGAGAGAGAGGTGCTCTGGTCCCCATTGTACCCTTCAAGGGCATGCCCCCAATGACCTAACTTACTTCCACTAGGCCTCACCTCCTAAGGGTTTTACCACCTCCTAGTAGCACCCCAGGCTGGTGATCAGGGTTTTAACACACAGTCATTTGGGAATACTCTAGATCCATACTATGATGGTTGTGATGGTTTGGGAACACTCCAGACCCAAACTATGACGGTTGCAATGGTTTAGATTTGGGGGTCTCCCTCTGCCCTCACAGAAACAGTGTGGCAATGTTGGAAGTGGAGCTTGGCTGTAATCCCAGCAGCGGGTAACTCCATTGTAATTGAGGATTTATCTGGGTGGTGGCTCAGGCCGGTAGGCTGTGTCAAGGAGAAGGGGAGAAGGTGAGTCCTTGGGACTTCAGCCTTGGGGATTATATATGTTATATATGGTTCCTCCTCTCTCTCTCTCTCTCTCTCTCTCTCTCTCTCTCTCTCTCTCTCTCTCTCTCTCTCTCTCTCTCACTTCTGGCCTCCGTGATGTGAAAGCAAAGCCTTGTGCTCTTCCCCTCTCTGCTTCTTGCTGCCACCATGCCCCGTGATCCCCAGTTCCTGGCCTCACATGGACTGAACCCCAATATCTCTAAGGAAAACTGTGGGCAAACAAATCTTCTTTCTTCTGAGTTATACGGTCAACTCTTTAGATTATAGCTGTGAAATTGCTGATTACTTCAACACTGTATTAAGTAGGGCTATGCACTACGAGGAAGAATGTCGCAGGTGAGGGGACGGAGTGTGAGCCTATGCTTTTCCAGAGGGGAATCTTCTATTAGAAGAAGACCTTGACCTCAATGCAGAGAGGCAGTAGCACTGTGGGTATTGGAGACAGTGTGTTCTGTGTATTCATTTTGGGGCCCATCCTTGTACCCTTAGTTGTAGGTGACCAAAGCCCCTCAGGCCTGAGAATGACCTCCTGAAGGGTCCCAGGGGATAGGAGGTACATCCTTGGCAGTAGTGAGCTGCCACATAAATAAGGCCCAGGGCTATGCGGCATTCACTCTGCTTCCTGTCAGGCCTGACAGGGCAGTGCCCTTGTGTTTGCTAATAAAGGATTTGCTCCCTGGGGTACCATCAGGTTCTGAAACAGTAACTGAATCAGCAAGCTTGGCTCCCCTCTTGCCAGTTCTTCCTCTGGAAGGCTGCATTCAGAAAAGAAGGAGCTTTTCTGGACATATATGAGCATGGATTGGCAGTGTCTGGTACAAAATGAAGTTCTAAGCCATGTAAATACTCATAGCACGAGCTGGTTGGATCCTAGGCTTTAGTTACCATGCATTTTGTAAAAATGGTCTTATATGACACTGTAAGGAAGTTTGGACTTTTGTTGTAAGGAGAATGGGAAGTCTTTGGAGTCTCTTTCCTCATGTATTTCTACTGAACCTTTAACATTTTAGAACAAGCACAAGTTTTAGCAAGCCTGTCAATATTAGTGGTTTTAATTTTTTACAGTCTCTACCTTAATCCTTCTCTAGTAACATGTATATCAGAATAGTCTAGGAGTCCAGGCTCTGAGCCAGGCTGCCTGATATATGTCTTGCCATTTGCTAGCTAGATGACTTTGCTCAAGTTACTTAACCTATTTTGACCTTGATTTCCTTACCTATAAAATGGGAATGATAATAATCTTTGATCTATCTCATGAGGTGGTTAGATTAAATGTATAGCACCTAATGCACTTAATACTGTTACAAAGTAAGCACCATATTCATATTAGTTACTATTAATATATAACAAAGCTTTTATGAGATATGACGTGTGTATGTGTGTGTCTGTGTGTGTGTGTGTCTGTGTGTGTGTGTGTGTGTGTTTTACTGGGGATTGAAACCTGGGGCATTCTACCACTGAGCTACACCCCCAGCCCCGTTTTAAATTTTTGTTTTTAAACGGGGTCTCTTTAGGTTACTTAGAGTCTCACTACATTGCTGAGGCTGTTCTCAAACCTTCATCCTCCTGTCTCATACTCCTAGGTACTGGGATTACAGATGTGTACCACCACGCTGGCTTTCTTTGTTTTCTCTTAAATCAGATCACATAGAACTTGGCAACTCATTTTCCCTGTGAATCTGTTACACACATCTTTATAGATCCAAATCTGAATATGTGTAATATAATTATTAATATTTGACAGCTGCATAATGCTACTTAATATAGATTGCCACTTTTTGAACATTATATTTCAGGAGACATTGGGTTGTTTCTAAGTTTTCAGTCTTACAAGTGATGTAACAATGAAGACTATTGTACATTCCTTTTGTACTGTTGCTCTTGTTTCTGAAAGATTCTCAAGCAGGATTGCTGGATCATAAGTCATGAGATTTAAAAATGGTAATAGATATCCCAAAATATCATAGCAATTTGCACTCTACCAGAAATATATGCGTGCTCATTTCCCCACGTGCTTACCAGCAGTGGATACTATCAATCTTTAATTTTTTCCAGTCTAGTAGGCAAAAAATAGAATCTCATTGTCCTTTCAATTGACATTTCTCTGACTGCCAGCAAGGTTTGGTACACTGATGAGTTCTAAGCAGAGGCATTAAATAATATTTCTAGTGGCACTTCAACATAGACAACTGAGTGGGATGAGAGTGGGGATGGCAGATGTGAGATCATGAAAGACAGGAGACTGTTCCCATTCTCCTTCCTTTTTCTTTATTTTGGCAGTAACCTTTATGCCTAGATGTCAACCTGTAGTCCTTGATTTCTGTGTTGGTCCCAGCATTGTACTTGTTTCTCCAGATCAGACTCTACTGCAGGAGCATTTGTGGGGAGGCAGCTCAGACACCATGTGCCCAGTAAATGTTCCTATCTTCTGTTTCCCTTTGCTCCCAAACCTGCCTTTTCTCTTATTAATTTGACTTAGTGAATTACCTCAGTATTCCCCCTTCTTTAGGTATAGGACTGTTAAGTAGTCTTGCATAAACTACAAAACCTGGAGTCACTCTTCAGTCCTTATCCTTTTATCTTGCCCCAGCTCCTGTCACAGACATAAGTCCTATGGTCCTATGACTTGTGGTCATTCCAGATCCCCCTGCCTGCCCTTTTCTCTGTTCTGTCATGGATCATAACTTCTTTTCTTTTTCTGGATTATTGTAATAATGGGCTCTACCTAATCCTGTTCCTTCATTCTTTTTTTCTCTGCTTGAGATTTTCCTCCCTCCTTTGCCCCAAAACAGTGTCATCTTTGTGTAGGAGGAAGAAGTTGGGGGCCCCAGGGAGAGAAGGAAAGAAAGAAGGTATCTAGAGGGTGACCTGGGTGATCTAGAGAAAGATGAGCTTACCAAGACTTGCTAACTATCACAGTTTTATGGCCTGAAAGATTATTAAAGAATGTTACTGAGGGCTTGTGTTATTTTTCAACTAAGACACACACACACACACACACACACACACACACACACACACACACACACACTCCCTCCCACCCCCCGCCACCAGGAGATGAGGATAGGATAGAAAGACATGCCAAAATCTCTGGCAGTCTCAACTACCTTTAAATTTGCCGTTCATGCTATTTGGTTGCCTCTGTGTAGCTTCTGCCTTAGAAATGGCAAAATACATGATTAGGATTTTAGCTCACTATTTGGAAAGCATGACTTTAATGTCCCCAAGAGTAGGAAGTTGCTATTTGTGGCAAATGCTTTCCAAACCATTTCTAGCACTTCACAGATTTTCCTCACTAATTGCCATGTACTTTTTTGTTGCTGCTGTTCCTTAATAGGAAAGTTGGGCTGCTGGGAGGAGACTCTGCTCTTCCTATTCATCTTCAGTGTTCAACTAAAGCAACTGACAAATGTATGTCTATTGTCTACCTTATGTAGGGCCTTGAAAAAGACACAGGAGGCTGGCTGAATCTCATCCCACCAGATATTTCTATTTGGAAAAAATAAATAAATAAAAAATACCTTTAGGTGATTAGTGACAAAATAAAGTTGTGTTTTTAAATAGGTAACAATCAAGTTTGGTAAAGACACATTCATGAATACTAGGATTATTTCAGTGGGCAATGGTTGGGGCAAGTGTGAATACATACCAAGATTAGTAACACTAGAGCTTTTCTAGAGCCTTATAATTTAGAAGGAACTTGCAAATAAAATTTCCTTATTTGAGCCTCAACAAAACCCTATCTAGTATTATAGTCTCCATTTTATAGCTAAAGAAATTGAGGCTCCAAGATGTTAAGTAAGTAGCTTGCCAAGCAGAACCCTATGAGTCAGGACATAGAATTAAACACAAATTTGCTGCTCAGTGAGAATATCCTCCTGTCTGTATCAGAAGATTCTATAAAGCAATTCTTGTCAAGTAAGGTTTTGGAGGTAGCGTAGAGCCTTGGAGTTAACTTAGTTGACTTCAGCTTTTCTTGGACTTGTTATGAGCAGGAATAAGATATATTAAAAATGATAGCTGGCATAGTTAATTATACAGGTGGAATTGGGATGAGGGAAGTTTAGAGAGATTTCGAAGTAATGCTATAATAGCCAATGTGTGGGCTTAAATGTTAGGTGAGAGGATGATGGAAGATGAAGGACAGATCAAAGGAAAAATAGGAAGTTTTAGTAACAAAATGAACATGGTTGATGATAAAGAAGAGGAAAATCCAAGGAGATTCAGTTTGGAGGCTGAGCACAAGAAAATGGCAATTCAGTTGACAGAGACTTGGCTCCTTGAATTCTCAGGCTGCCAAGCTATCCTCTGAAAGCATTTCCAGGGTTAGAGGAACAGGGCTGAAGGGTAATTACATAGCAGGAGTTTTCTGGCTCATGTACAATCACCAAGTCCATTAGGTGAGCGTCAAATAAAAGCTAGGGCAATTACAAATCTGATGAGTTAACTTTTATCAAAATGATGTTTCTAGAGAAAAATTGGAAAACAAAAGGGACTTCAGATAAATGAGGAGGGATACCTGTAGAATTATAGAAGGGAATTTGAGGAAGGAACTGGGGAGGGAAAAGGGAGACCTGATGAAGGAAACAATTCAAACAATCCTATGTACATATGTGAAGCCATCAATACCAATTTCAATATTATAAATGGGGCAGAGAGAGGGGGTGGGGTTTGGAGGGAAATATACTGGTGTTTTGCACATGAATGTTTCTATCACACTAAATTTCAATATGATGCATAATTACAATGCACCAATAAAAGTATATTAAAAATAAATATAAAGGCAAAAGACAGCATGGTAAAAAAATAATTTTCCAATATTAGTGAGTGTTCCAATATTAGCAGTGATATTTCTCTGCTAGAGGAATATCAACACAATCTACTTTGTCCAGTATTCTGCCTTGTTTGGTGGCAATGTTTCTCCAACCTGTGATAGGGGACAGAGAAAGACTAGAGTTATGTAATAACAAAATTTCTATTGTGAGAGTGTATAACATTTCCAAGCTCCTTGCAGAAAAGTAGTTTTAAGTATTATGGTAATTTATACTTCTCTGGCTTCCCCTGACTGGCACAGTGTCTGAATATACCTTGAAAACACATCATTGGTATTGTAGTCATGTGAGGTTTGACCAACTCAGTGATAACAGAGACATTTGAATACAAGGACAATAATTATATTCTCATGTTTCGTCATTTTCTCTGTTTCAACAATAAAGAAAAGTATTTAAGAGGATTGTTATATAATCATAGTTTACAGCTTTTGGAGATTAATGGAGAGGAAGCTGGGTTGGTTGTCTTTTAGCAACATAGCAGAAGCAGAATGTTAAAATGACTTTTTAATTTACCTGATTCTGTATATAAGATAAGAAAGCAAAATGTTATTAAGAGTTTACAAATGCTTTTGTTCCAAATCATTTTTGAGTAGTTCAAATCCATATTTGAGCCAGTAGCTATAATCACTGGTTTCCAGATGCCAACTTTTTGATCTGAAAATGAAAAAAGGAGTATGACCTTCTAGCCTCTGGTGCAGCAGAGGAGCAGAGGACTCCTCTGTTTTCCTCCTCTGTGTCCACATATGTCTCCTCTTGGGTACAAGGAATGCTTCCTGTCTTTTGACTTTGCTAGGTTATGTATATGGAATTCTGATTCTGAAAATTTTTATACATACTTATGTACAATATATGTAATGTATATCAGTATGTAATATGATTTATTCATATATTAATTATATTTTTATATTAGCTATATATATTTTATATACACTATCATATATAATACATATAATATATATAAATTATATAATATATAAATTAATATATATCACAGATACTGTTAAAAACACAAAGGGTATAGTGAAAAGAAACCTGAACCAGTATTTTCCCAACCCACTGTGAGGCTTTGTCCTGGTTGTCTGACTTTGGGAAAATCCTTTGGTGTCTCTATGCCTCTGTTTTCCCATCTGTAAAATAAACAGCTGAGCCAGAGGCTGCCTATATATATGCCCTAATATTCTGTTTTCATGTTCTATTTAACTTTTGCTAGGAAAAAAAATGTGGTACCTCCTTGCCTCCTATACCTTCAGAGTGCTCAGTAAACTCTATTAAACTGATAGTATTAGTAAAAGGCACTTTGATGTCCACTCAAACACACACTTTTTACCCACCATTGGAAAATAAGTCAAGTTAAATAGACTATCTGTATAATGTAACTGTCACTCATCTTTTAACTTGGGGAGTTTTCATGTGTGGAAGATAAGTGTCACTTTTTTAACAAGACATAAATCTCCAGAGTTGAAACTGACCCTTTTACTGCATGTGCTTTCTGGAAGCAGTAGTTTGTATTTTATGGAAAAATAACATATTTTTTTTCAGTAGATTAATATGAGCACAACAAAATAATTCCATGGCAAGAATGAGGAGGTTTAGTTGGTTGGGCTCCAGGGTTGGAGGAATACAGGGGAAAGAGAACCAGATAGAAAAAGCAAAGGGCTCCTAATAAAGTCTATATTTCTTTTCGGGTGTGGAGGTGACATAGCTGCTCATATGAATCTAAAAGAAATGAACACAGATTTGATTCTTAATTATTCAGTTGTGTACTCCCTCATAAGTGATGAGAGCGACAGGAATGGAATCATCTATTTAAATTAAAATGTCACAGCATGTTTTTTGGATCTTTAGTTACTTCACCTCTCCTGGGAAGTTGACTTTCTGGGCTGGCATCAGCCCAGTCATGAGGATCCCAGTCATCCTTGGCAGTAGTGGCATTTAAGGTGTGAAGAGTGTGTAGGGGGCAGCGGGGAGGAGGCCCACGACACCTGTGTGTGTCCTGCCAGACTCAAGCAGGAAAGGGCATGCCTTATGAGAAGACAAACCCATGCTGTCCCCTGCAATAAATTATACCCTGTAATTCTAGGGCAAATCACCGCCCCTTTGGTTGCTTTTGAGACCTATTCTTTTGAACCAAAGTTGAACTCTTCCAGAAGATTCCCTTCCCAGAGTTTAAAAGCTTGCTCTGATCTATCCCCAATTCTCTGCAAGCTTTTGTTCCATTGCCGGCTTTATAGTCTTCAGTTACAGGATGCAGGTGCAATTTTGCTAGCAGCTAAATATGGTCCCTTGATAACTACCAAAGGCTCTGGCTCCCAACAGGGGCTGTCATGGGCTTGGGCTCATTGTGTGGTCAGACTACTAATTGCTGCCTCTGATGTTTGTCACAAATGCCCAGGGATGAAAATATTCTCATCTATCAAATATCTTTTTTTTAACCTCTCATGTGAATTTGAAGTTGCACATACCTGGTTATAAAGGGAACAAGTAGACTACATGCCATTAACCAGGTCCCAGTTCCTCTGAGTCTCATCTTCCTCATCTGATAAGGGAAAGTATTGTCTAAGGTCACTGCCTACTCTAATGTCCCAAGACATCACAGAATCACATTTTTGTCACTGTCTTCCTACCAAGTTCCTGCTCGTATTCCATCCACTCTGTGATGCCTCTGTGGTCATTCTGTCCTGACTTCTTCAAAATTAAATTCTCAGTGATATCATCCTACTGCATGTTTTATTATAACCCTTACCACAGCCTGCTGTACATTTTAGACCTTGGGTCTCTGTCTGTCTCTCTGACTAGACTGTTAACTCCTGGATATCAGGGCTGCTCATATCTTATTTAACTTTCCATTTCTCACGGTACTTTCTGCATTTCAGACAGACACTGAGGAAATGTCTGAGTTAAACAGAACTTCTCACTTGCAGTCATAAGGAAATGACCTGTAAGCAAAGCCTTAGGGATACAATAGGTAGACTCTCAGTTCCTATTAACCTGTTCAGAAGTTTAGCAATCGAAGAGATAGTTAGTTCCTTGCTCCCAGACCAAATTTAATTAAAAGGACATCTGGATCTAAGAATTCTTATTCTGTATTGCATTTTAAAGTTCTGAGGCAAACCAAGTTATTTCAATTCCTGCCAGATTAATGACCCTACAGAGAAGTAGCCTATACAGATATTCCAGTGATAGTATAGCTTGGCATCCATTGAGAACAGAGACCAATCAATGTTTTTTGTTTAGTCTGTTGGGGCAGGAAATCTAAAATGGTATCATTCAGTATATTCATTAATTATATATTGAATTTGTAGTATGGTCATGGTATTTCAGGATAAACAAAACTGAAGAGAACACAGCTCTGATCTTAAGGAGTTTGTGATTTTACAGAAGATTATAAGAAATTACTTAAATGACTCTAATGTGAAGCTGAGTTTAATCAGTGCAGTTAGCAAGTGAGAAAAGACCAGTTAGGAGGTTCAGAAGAGAGAAGGTTCACATCTGATAGAACAAATCCAAGAGAGTATTTTGACAATGCAGAATTTGAGAGTGGCATTGAGGATGAATGCAATTTTAGTAGCTAGGGGAACTGTCTGAACAAAGTGAAGAAATGGGAAAACCAGGAACATATAAATAAGAGTCCAGTTTATAGAGATTATGTATGTCGAGTAATAAGAAATAAGAGGACATATGTATAGGGCTCATTCTAGGGAAGATATTTGATACCAAATGGGTTGTTTGTTCTGAAATTTGTAGGCAGTAGGGTACTAGAAGAGGATTTTGATCAAGTGATTCCATAGTTTACAATATACAAACTATGGCCAGTGGGCCCAAACTAGATTGCTGTAAAATGTTATTGGAACACAGCCATGGTCATCCATTTTTGTAGTGTCTGGCTGCTGTGGGGCTAGATGGGAGAGTTGAAAGGCTGTGATGAAGACCCACAGCCACATGCCCACAGGGCCTTAACTATTTGCTATCTGACCTTTTACAGAAAGTGTTAGCTGACCCCTGATATAAGTATCACTCATTCATTCAGCCATACATTCATTTATTCATTTATCAATCACTTAAAACATTTAGCATTTACTGAGTACTAGGCATATGCTTTTTTAATTTCCCTTATTATTTAGTTTAAAGTTGAGTCTTCGTTCAAATCATCCTTTGGAATTTTTCAGAGAATTTAAAATTTGGGCAATTCATTATTAGACATGCAGCTTCTTTAAATGCTTTGAAAAATGTTCCTTTTTCTATAACTTTGGCAAATCTCATCAACACTAAAATTCAAGCAATATTTTTATCAAAGAATCAGGTATAAAGTGATCATACAAGATTATTAATTAAATAATACAGGGGAGAAAGTTACTATAGATTAAAAGATAGGGAGGCCAGTTTTGCCATGTAAGTAAAATCTAATCTGGTTTCTTTATTGATAACTCTTTGACTTAATCTCCCCCTAAGGAAAGATGGCCACAGAAGGGAAGAGTAGGGCCAGTCTTCCCACTGCCTCCTTATCACCACCTCTACCACATCTGCTGTCTTGTGGTGATCATCTGTGGAAGAGAAAGTCATCCTCTGCCATCTATATTGACTTGTTGGGCTGCCATGAAAACATCACAGCCCGGGTGGCTCAAATGACTGAAATTCATTTCTCACAGTGTGGGAGGCAGGAAGTATGAGTTCAAGATCCAGGCAGGGTTGGTTCATATCAAAGCCTGTCTCCTTCGCTCATAAGAATGGTCTTCTTTGTGTCCTTGGGTTATCTTTAACTGTACATGTCTATGTTCTAATCTTTTTGTAGGACGACCAGTTAGCTGGGCTTAGGGCCCACCTGTATGACCTCATTTTACCTTAATTATCTTTTTAAGGGCTAGATCTCTAAACACAGTCACATTTCGAGGCACTGACTGGGGCTTTGACATATGAATTTTATGAGGACAGAATTCAGCTCATAAGGACCAATTTGTAGAATGTGTGCTGTTTTTATTTTTATATTTAAATTTAATTCATATGACAGCTGTTTATGAGAACTTATTACACTGGTAAGAACTACACTTATTTTCATTCCATTTGTGAGCAAAAATTGGGACAGACACCGTGGCTGTGGAAGAGAGAAATCTGTCTACTTGTATAATCAAGCCAGCGTTCCTACTAGTGTACCATCATCCTCTGTGTAAAGAGGCCTCAGTCCCCTCATGCCAACCCTGCCCAGCTCATCTTTCTAAAGGGCCACTCTAATCACATCTCTCCCACTCCTGTGGGCATTTTAAGGGAAGGTATTTTGTCTGATTGATCTCTGAACCATAGAGGCCTGGCAAATAGAAGATTCTCAGTAAATGATTTGGAAAGGAAAATGAGACCCACATGCATAAGACAGGTGCTGTTCCAGCTGCTAATTTGCATAATAAGTGACCTAAAAATGTAGTCACTCAAAACAATATCCATTTTCTTATTCATGGATTCTGTGCATCAGAAATTACAAGGCTTCACTGAGCTGGCTGGTGTTTGCTCTGCATGTCCAGAACCCTGGCTAAAAAGAGTTGAAGGCTCAAAATGACAGGATGGCTGCAATTTCCTCACTCACATACCTTGTACCTGGGCAGAGACGACTCAATAATGCCAACTGGAGCACCTACTCATCGACTCACTGTATGGCTTGGTCCTTAAAGCTGAGAGGGAATCTGATTTCTCTTCTTTGCTGGCTCAGGACTCTATGAAGAAGTATTCCAGTGAACTGGGCAGAAGCTGTGTCACATTTTATTACCCAGCCTCCAAGACCACACCACATCATATCTTCCATACCGTACTGGTCAAAGTGTCACAGGTCTGCCCAAATCCAAGGAGAAAGGAATTAGATTCCATTACATGATGGAGAAGTGACTCTCACAAGGTATATGAGAAATGTGGAATGGAAGTTAATATTGTGACCATCTTTGGAAAATAAAATCTGCCATTGAAAAAACTCAAATCAGCCTAATCAATAGATACTATACAGAATTCTTTTAGCCAACAAATGTCAAAGAGGCTTGGTGACATATGCTAAATTATTCATCTGATGTCAACAACAGAATGATTGAGTAAACCCCTTCATTGCTCTTATCCAGCCATCAAGAAAGCTGTTTATGGTGATGTGTAATAACAGGGAAATGTCAGCTATATTAGTAGTTAAGGTAGATTAAAGAAAGCAACTTGATTGATGGCCACGATCAGGCTTCCTATTAATTTCCTTCCTGAATTAAACTTTTCTACCAAGAATTATAAACCATCTTTCTCCATCTGACTTTCTTTATGGAAGAGCCAGAATACATGCTTATGCAGGCAAATAGATCCTGGTGGAAGGCCACTGTGTGTTGAGGTTTTAAACCTACTAACTCCACCCAAGTGGATATATCAGATTTGTTGGCTTACCAATCAGATATATAACTTTTCCTGTCTTGGAGACCAACTCAACAACCCGAAGCTTCTTGAAAGTGGAGAACAGTCATTATCTCCACAAAGTCATAACACAGGGTTGTATTTTCTTTGGCATGAATAGTATTTTAAGAGCATTGAGAGACTTCAAATAAAAGTCTAGAATTCGGCTACTAAAGATATGAAAATATTTTGTGTGCATTCCAGTAGGGACACCAGCTACCAGAAGGGGTGGTAGCTGCCATTGGCCCCAACACTGGCAGAGAGCTGTGTTTGTAATTTGTTATCTCCCTTGTACTCTCCTTTGAATAGAAAGCTAGGTCAGGAACATCTGTGTTTCAAGTAAAGGGAGTTCCTTGAGGGAGAGGTAGGGAGTTAATAATGTTTGATATGAAAGTGTTGGCCTGCTTATTCATTGAGGTCACCTGCCTGAGCCTTTAGTCACTGAAAGTGGTGACCCTTCCCTGGACACTGGGAGAATAGTCCTGAGAACCTCTTTGGGGGGTAATAGAACCATAGGAAATGAATTTCACAGTCCAGGACCAGACTGGGTAAGACTGAGGGGAGGTAAAACTGTAGGAATGCTATTCACCCTTGTCATCTTCCCAAGAGTTTTAAGGAGTCCCTTACCCTGGTGGAAAGCTGAGTCAGTCAGAGGCCTGGTTATGCGATGTTAACAAACAGGCCCAAACCTTAGGTGGTGGGTTTTACTTCTTCCTTACGTTACAGGCCTGTCCATCATGTGTGAGCTGGGAGCTCAGATCATATCTTTCTCACCCAAATCTTAGCTAGTAAAGTAAACACACTTGGAACATGGCCAATGGCTATGGCAGAGTGATCAGGAGCTATGGCCTATTGCTCACCAGCTTCAAGCATCTACTTGGAAATACATATTTCTGCTCACATTTCATTGACCCCAGCAAGTCATGTAACCATGCTTAATACAAAATTTGTACTTTTACTGTTATTTAGTGGTTAGAGAGCTTGCTATATTTGGTAGATAGTACTAAAGTCTCCATCAAAAACCTCTAGAATTTCTCTTAATTTGTTGACCCTGCCCAAAAGGTTTGAATCAGTCCATCTCGAATTGAGCTTTGGAAAGAAATAACTGATAAGTAGTCATGTGGCTAGTCATGTTGACAGCTGTGTTAGGATTCTCCAGAGAAATAAAACCAATAGAAAAAAATATACATATATATATGTACACATATGTATATGTATGTATCTTATAATACATATACATCAATATATAATATATAATAAGTATATATAATATCTATATATTACATATAATATATAATAAGTATATGTAATATATTATATAATATATAATAAATATATAATATATCACAGTGCACTGAGTAGTAACACACACATATATACACACATGTATACACACACACATATATATATATACATACATATATATATACACATATATATATATATCACTGGTTTATATATTCTAAGGGGGTGCATTGTTATTATTCCCTGAAAGATTTTAGAGGGTATTCAGAGGTATTCAAATAGACATTTTAATCTTTCAGGGAAATTTTAGCCACAAAAGTCACATCTACTCTCAACATGATTTAAACTGCTCTTTGTTTTTAAAGTATCACATATGAGTTCTCTTTGTAGAGAGAAGAAGGTTATTTATTAAATATTTTCATACACATAGAAGTGTATTGCCCAAAAATGTGACCTTAAGCTGAGAGTAGTTTTATTTTAGACATTTGTTTTCTTTTATTCAGCAGGAGTAATGAGGAATACCTGTATCTATTAATTAAATAGAAGACATAGAAGACACAGTTACTGAAATTCCATGTGTTGGGTAAAATAGATACCAGAAAAGTATGATATGAAGGTTTTACTTTCTTCAAGGAATTAAAAAACCTTTTTGGGAATCTCTTGTGTTTTACTTAGCTAAAAAGGAGAAATGAAAAATATTGTTTGAATTTCTTTTGATCAATATTTCCTCTTCTAAAATATATAACCTAAAATAACACAATTATTGATCTTCCAAGTCAGGATCCATGAAAGACTCAGCCTCAGGGCTTAAAAAGCGAGATTCACAGCTCTGTTTGGTCATCCAATAATACATGAAAGACCATAGTTGCACATATCTAATAACTGTTTTGTGTGCGTATAAACTGTTTGGACTAAGAGCAGAAATAAAGATGGTCTCAATAAAAGGAACTATGGAATCAACTTTCCCTTTGAGAAAGTGGAATAAAACCACCCTAATTTCAACAAATAGTTTCCCCCAAGTCCTCACTGAACTTCCTGGCTTCCTGTAGCTTGGCTGTACTCAGCCCCATCTCTGCAGGACCAGACCCTCTGTGGTGTTCACTAGGACACATGGCACTCTGGTTTCCCCCAGAGAAAAGCAATTCCCTTCACCCCAGGCTACATTTCTTCTTCACTTTCCAATAGATGCCTTCTTTTCATCTAAGGATCACTGAAGGATTTTAGAAAGAACAACAAAATATTAGCAGATCATGAAAAGCATGTTACCTCACTTTGCAGATAAAATAGCTAAACTAGAAAGACAAAAGTATAACAGAGGGTATTTTTTAGGCAGAAGGTAAAAGTCATGACTGTGATTCTAATGGAGTCACGTGATTAAATCACAATTCACAGGCACTTTTTATTTCTTTTGCGTCTTCAAAATTAGCCTGGCAATTAAAACATAATTATACTTTACTCTTTAGTGGTACCTTTCACCCAGGGAACAGAAAGTGCTTTACAAACATTAATTAAGCAGCAAAATGCCCCTGTGAAGAAGATTGGAATTATCCTGCTCTTAACCAGTTCGAGTGACATAGAACTGAAGATTTTAGTAATTTATCCATGATCACAATGGGAATTATTGTCTAAGGTTCCATATTCCTGAAGTCTCTTTGTGGTCTTATCCTTCATTTGGAGAGTCTTTAAAATGCATTAATAACCTTTGTGAGAAAGTATTTTCTACAACTTACTGTTATTGGCATTTTTAAAAAATTTTTAATCTGTGTTCTTATAAACCCTTTTGATTATCATAAATTTAAAGTCAATGCTTGAATGAAAGAGAACTGTTTTGTAATTTTGTTTTAATTATAGTGCTCTATGTATCTCAGGTCTCATTGTTGTCTTTTGGTAAGCTTTTTCTTGAGCCATAGTAAAATAATACATACATACAGATAGTAAAGTGACACACCCCTGCAGTAAGTACATCCATACATGTAGCAAAGTAAGACAGACATACTGAAAAATGCACAAATAATGAATATGAGGCTTTATAAGTATTCTGAAAATGGACAGTATTATATACCAGCACAGAGCATTATAGGCTCCTGATCCTTGTGCCCACTTTCAGCCACTGCCTTCCCAGAGCTAACATGTAGCCTACATTCTAACAGCAGAGATTAGTTTTGTACCTTAGATACATTACATTGTACTATAAGTACTTGGTTGTATCTGTCTTCTGTCATCAAACATCATGTTTGTGAGATTCATCCATCCAGTTTGCATTTATAGTAAGTTCATTCTCAGTGCTATACAGCACTCACTTGTTTAAACATTCCACAACTTCTTTATTTATTCTACTGTCGATGGGCAATTGAGTTGTTTCCAGTTGGGGAGATTTAAATATTATTTTAATGGTATGCTGTTGCACACTCTCTGTTTCAATTAGGTTGAAAAACATCAGAGGTAGGCAATATACAATAGACCTACAGCCAATATCATATTAAATGGAGAAAAACTGCAATAGTTCCCACTAAAAACAGGAACAAGACAAGGATGTCCATTATCACCTCTTCTGTTCAACATAGTACTTGAGACTCTAGCCAGAGCAATAAGGCAAGAGAAAAAAATCAAAGGGGTAAAAATAGGGAAAGAAGAACTAAAACTATCCCTCTTTGCAGATGACATGATATTATACCTAGAAGACCCAACAAAGTCAGGCAAAAAACTTATACAACTGATCAACAAATTCAGCAAAGTGTCTGGATACAAAATCAATCTTAAAAAATGAGAAGCTTTCCTCTACACCAACCATAAAACCACTGAGAAAGAAATCCAGAAAACAATTCCACTCACAATAGCATCCTGAAAAATAAAATACTTAGGGATAAACCTAACCAAAGAGGTAAAAGACCTCTATAAGGAAAATTACAAAAAGTTGAAGAAAGAAATTGACGAAGACCTTAGAAAATGGAAAAATCTACCATGCTCTTGGATAGGCAGAATAAATATCATCAAAATGGCCATCCTCCCAAAAGTAATCTACAAATTCAATGCAATACCCATGAAATTACCAAGGTCACTCCTCACAGACATAGAAAAATCAGTCCTTAAATTCATTTGGAACAACAAAAAGC
>PVLC010017343.1:0-33740 GCA_004027655.1 Graphiurus murinus
ACATATTCTTTGCCCTAACAATTTCCTTTTGTGAAACATGTACTAAAAAGGTAATCAGAAATGAGGCCAAACCTTATATGTAAAGATGTTCATAGAAGCTGTCGATAAAGCACGAAAAACTACAGACAACCTAATATAACCTAATACTGGGCAGTCACAATGAAATTTTTTGAAGTCATTAAAACTTGCCTTCACAAACTTTTGTGAAGGAAAAGGAAAGTGCTTGTGATAATAATGTTTTCTTTAAGTAGGCATTATTATATTCCAACTGTGATCAAGTTTTGAAAAGAAAATATGTGTTAAAAGAAATACTAGAGCCGGGCGTGGTGGCACACGCTTGTAATCCCAGCATTGGGGAGGCTGAGACCGGAGGATCCGGGTTCGTGGCCAGCCTCAGCTACCTAGTGAGGCACTCCACAACTTAGTGAGACCCTGTTTCAAAATAAAGAATAAAAAATAAGGCTAGGGGAATAGCTCAGAGGTAGAATGCCCCTGGGTTCAATCCCCAGTACCACAAAAAAAAAGAAAGAAAGAAATACTAGAAGAACCAGGCATGGTGAGACACACCTGTAATCTGAGTACTTGAGAGGTTGAGACAGGAGGATCGCACGTATGAGGCCAACCTCAGCAATTTATTGGGGCCCTGTTTCAAAATAAAAAACAAAAAGGACTGGAGATGTAGCTTGGATTGAATGCCCTGGGTTCAATCCCCAGAACCAAAAAAAAAAAAATTAAAAAACTTAATTGTGTGTGTGCACACATGCATGTTCTGAGGTACTTGGTAAATGTGCACAGATATTAATCAAAATGGTTAATACCTATCTAGTCCTCAGTCTATATGAGGCTAAATTTAAAGCACTATACAGCCAGGTATGATGGTGCATGCATGTAATCCCAGTACTTGGGAGGTTGAGACAGCCTCAAGGATCTCAAGTTCACAGCCAGCCTCAGCAATTTAGCAAGGCCCTCCACAAACTAGTAAGACCCTGTTTCAAAATAAAAAATAAAATAGAGCTTGGAGTATTGCTCAGAGGTAGAACCCACCTGGATTCAATCCCCAGTACCACAAAAATAAATAAATAAATAAATAAATAAATAAATAAATAAATAAATAAATAAATAAATAAAGCACTGTACATTTGTTAACTCATATAAACCTCACAACTCCAGAAGATGGAATTACCATCCCCCCATTCTATGGCTGAAGAAACTGAGGCAGAGAGAGGGTAAGTTGCTTGCTCAAGATCACAGCTAATTAGTAACAGACAAGAACCGAGGAGGTCTGGCCCTAGTGTCTGAACCCCTGGCCTCCTGTGCCCAAGACGGCACTGCCTCTCAGATGTAAGACTCTGGTATTCAAAGCAGGAGTGGAATATTCACAGCGGAAGCACATTTTAAAATAGAAAATGAGAGGGGCAGTAGAAACAGACCTTGGAAGTGACCTCTGCTTCCTCTCATCTCCCTGGGAATTCATTCTATAGCAACCCAGCGAGAACTGCAGAGGAGCCTTTTTCTCCTGAAAAGGAAGCACAGTTTGGGGCGCTTCCATTGTCCGCATTGTGTTATGACAGCGAGCTCTTTAATGGAGAGTGGTTTGTTTGCTGTTTTCAAACCACAGGTGTGGGCATGTGGTGATGGCGGCCTATTGCTTATTTTCTCTTTATAGTCAGTGAAAAAGCACTAATATAATGTGCTTCTATAAAGTGCGAAATACAACACTCTAAGTGGGACTTCAAAGAACCTTCTTCACTTCCGAGGACAAGTCTTTCTCCTGCTCCCCATCTTCAATCAGATGTTAACTGTCTAGTGCCCACTATTTCTCTCTAGTCGGGCTGTGTCTAGAGGTCAGTCGTTCCCAGGGGGCCTGGGCACTCAGGTTGCAGCTTGCTCCCCAGATCAGGGAGCCCTGCTTCTCAGACTCTATTTTCACTCTCCCCACAGCTGCCCAGACAGATATACTATCTGGAATGAGACCACAAGATGACAAACTTTGGCCCACAGGCCAAATCTGACTCCCCACCAGGTTGGTTTTGCATTTTTAACTGTCTGGGGAGACAAAATCAAAAAAAGAATAATATGTTGAGGTTCCTGAAAGTTATATAAAAATCAAATCCAGTATTCATAAATAAAATGTTATAGGAATGCAGTCATGTCCATTTTTATGAACCAGGCTGAGTAGTTGCAACATAGACTGTGTGACCCTAAAGCCGACATTCTGATTCTTCAGCCCCTGAACTAGACCAGCAGAGATAAGCTAATCCTGCCAGCAAAGGGCTCCTGCTATTTTGCTAAATAATAACTGGAGTATGTCAGCTATTTAAAGTCTCAAGTAGAGCTGGGAATGCTGGTACACACCTGTAATTGTGGTGCTTGGGAGGCAGGAGAATAGCAGGTTCAAGGCCAGTCTCAGCAATTTAGGTGAGACCCTGTTTCAAAATAAATAATATAAAGAACTAGGAAGCTGAGTGTGGTGGCGCACGCTTGTAATCCCAGCATTTGGGAGGCTGAGACTTGAGGGGAAGGAGCTGGTATCTGGGAACCCAGTTAACTAGGTTTTGCAGTTGGTCTGGGAGGGATCTGATAGTGGCTGTGATTCTAACCTTGTTTCTACCCCCACAAAGTCCAGCTGTGCAGCAGATCTCTTGTGACATGCAGTGATTTTCAACCTCAGGTAGGGCCAAGAATGAGAACTCCCAGTTCAGTTAAGAATCCCAAGCCAGACATGGTTGTACACACCTGTAATCCCAGTACTTGGGAGGCTGATACAGGAAGATCACAGATAAGAGGCCACGCTCAGCCACATAGTAAGACTGTCAGCAATTTAGGGAGTCCCTGTTTCAAAACAAAAAATAAAAAGGGCTGGGGGTGTACCTCAGAGGTACAGTGCCCCTGAGTTCAATCCCCTGTACCACAAAAAGAAAAGAAAGAAAATCCAAGGGAGATGTAAAGGAAGGAACATATGTAATTGAGGCTTGGGTGGCTTCCTGCTGGAGTTGGCTAAGGGCCAGTGCTGGGTGGTGAGTGGAGGTGAGTGGAGCTGCTGGTACTGCCAGACTTTTCATTTGAGTAAATCTTGCTTCCGTTAACCTGAACTGTAACCACTGAGGGAGGCAGAGTCTTGGGAAGGAGGGAGGCATGTGGAAGACAATACAGACAGCATCAAAACGGGTTATTGCATTTTGGAAAAATGTAAGACAATTCAGGTTGAGATATCCAAGCAATGAGCAACGGGAATCAGGACCTGGGGGTCTGCACTGGGGGACATCTATCGGGAGCCTGCTACTAAAGGGAACTGAAGTAGTGGGAATGAATGAGACAAGCCACATGCAGAAAATAAGAAGGAAAGCATGGCCAAGAAGGGCCTCGGCAACACCAAGATTCAAAGTGGAGGGGGGTGGGGTTGGAAAGGAGAAATAAGCAAAAGAAACTAAGAACTTATCAAAGAAGTAGGAGAACTCAGAATGACAATAGGTCCAAAAAGAAAGAGTTCTGGGGATAGGGAATGGTCTCCACTGTTGGAACTTTCTAGCATGGCACCTAGGCCCTTCCTGTTCTGGCCATTGTAGGCCCCTCTCCTGCACATCGGGTCCATTCTCAATTCCTTGTGATGGCGTGTACCGAGCCCTCCACCCGCCACATGCCACTTGGCGAGCCACCCGTCTTTCAGGAGCTACCTAAGTGTCACCCCTCTGTGAAGGCTATCCTGTCCATCCGTCCCCAGAAGTCTACCCCAGGTTCTCAGAGCTTCCTCAGCACTGTGGGTCCTACTTCCAGGATAACCTGTCACCTCGCATGGTAGTTCTCTGCTGACCAATACTTTTCTGACTTCTTTAAGGCAGCTCCCCAGCAACAGAGATGTTAACTCAACATTTGCTGGGGTCACATCCGAAAACAGCCAATGGCAGACTTCTGTTGAAGTCCGGTGGATTTTAAAGTAATTTATGCTGGTTTTCGTTCTACCATCCCAAATGTTGGTTTTAGTTTGATTGAGTGTTGAATGTTGCAGATACTTACCATGGCATAAAGCTGATTCCCTAGCAAAATCCTCCATCTTTGTTCCAGAGCTTCACCTACCATAGCACACTGCTGAGGGTCCCAGGGAACGTTGCCCCAGTTTAAGAAGCATCTGTGTATGCATGTATATCCTCCACAGAGCGAAGGCATTTCTGCCGCAGAGACTGTGCCTTCAGCATCCCATCCTAGTGTCCAGCACAGTACCTACAGGACAGAGTAGGCGTGAATGTATATGAAAGAAGGGGTTGGAAAGACAGACATGTAGGGAAAGGAAAGAAGAAAGGGCGGGTGGACAGATGGACAGGTTCTTTAACAAAGGTTAAACAATAAGCAGTACAGAACGAAAGCGTAGATGAACTCTTTTAAGGACCTGTCAGGTGTAATGAGAGAGAAGGCAACAGTTATAGTTTATTTTAATTTGAGGGCATTTGGTGGCAGTGGGGTGGGTACGGAAGGACATGGGATTTGGGGTCTGTTAATTAATGGAAGAGAGGGGGGTGACTGGGGATTAAACCCAGGGCATTCTACCTCCGAGCTGTACCCCCAGCCCTATTTTATTTATTTTGAAACAGGGTCTCACTAAGTTGTTGAGGATCTTGCTAAGTTGCTGAGGCTGACCTAGAACCTGCAATCTTCCTGTCTCAGCCTCCCAAGTACTCAGATTACCGATGTGTGCCACCACACCCAGCTAATGGAAAATATTTGAACATGCCTGTAGGCTAAGGAAAAAGCAGAGAGTCAATGGGAAGGAGACTGAAAATATTTCTCTAATTCACTCAAGAAATATTTATTGAGTACCAGGAATGTCCTGGGCGCTGTACCAAGGGCAGACTGAGCTTCTCTGCTATGGAACTTTTGTTCTATCGGAAAATCGTGGGAGGAGTAATGGGCTGTCGTGCGAGATACTGGTGCTTCCTCAGAAGAGCAAAGGATTTTAATGTTAGTCCAGGACAAACATAGTTGTGGAGGTAACATTGCTGGAGATGAAAACACATGCATGTGGAAACCCGAATTCGTGTGTGTGTGTGTGTGTGTGTGTGTGTGTGTGGTGCATGAAAAAAAGAACAGGCGTAGTGCTGATGGCTCCAATGTGCATGTGCCAAGAACATTTCCCACCCATGATTCAGACAAGGTGGTACTTCCGGGATATAGAAATGAAACCGGCAGAAAAAGACATGGTTGAATCTCCATCTAGCCAGCCAGCCTAAGCCTTTCTAGTCTTTCAGAAGTGACTCATTTCCCTTTTGTGTGGTTTTCTTAACATTCTGTATAAGACTGATGATGAGATCCAAATAGAAACAAAGTATGTGATTTGAGCACGCAGGTGGGAATAGTATTAATGCACATTCTCTTTGAGTCTTGTGGTTAGGCACCATTCCGCAGGCTCCCCACCCCTAGAAGTCAGCCATTACCACATTCCACCACCACCACTCCCTGCATCATGATAGCAAATACATTTTCAGTGGCAGAAACCATAGAGCTCACTTGTCCTTTGAGATTCATTCTCTTTGGCAGGTAATATTAACAAGAAATGAACCAGGCGTGGTGGCACACTCCTGTAAACCCAGTACCTCCTGAGACAGGAGGATTGCAGGTTCAAGACCAGCCTCAGCAACTTAGCTGAGTGAGACCACAACTTTAGTGAGACCGTATTTCAAAAATAAAATAGAGCAGAGGGCGCAACTCAAAGGCAGAATGCCCCTGGGATCAACAAAGAAAGATAAAAAGAAATACCACAGAAAAAAAGGAGGAAGAGGAAGAGGAGGAGGAGGAAATAATAATTATAATGGCTGTGAATTGGATAAAAAGATTATTTTTAATTACTTATTATTTCATTTCCTTTTATGATAGGCAATCCCCAAAAACTTTTTAGAAGCAGGAAGAATATATCCACAAGTACTTTTTTAACTACCTAGAAAACAAATCTACAAAGAATACTGACTTTGGACCTGAGTTTACGATTTATATGTTTTTTAATGATACAGTGTTATAGAGGGTTCACTAATGCCCCGTGATCAACTGTAGAGAGTTTTGCTATAGTCTGCAACAGGTTAGATCAGCCCCACAACTCTGTAGTGTTGAAACTTGTTTTTTACACTGGGGATTAAACCCAGGGGCTACACTCTCAGCCCGTTTTATTTTTGGTTTTGAAACAGGGTCTACTATGTTGCTGAGAGCCTCACTAGCAATCCTCCTGTTTCAGCCTCCCAAGTACTGGGATTACGGTGTGTGCCACCACACCTAGCATATTGAAACTTTCTTATATGGCATATTGCATAAAATATGTCGTTGTTTAAAGCTTAAACATCACTTTGCTTCATAATATTCAATATGAAAGAAACTTTGCCTGATATGCTATTTGTATTGAGTTTTTCATTACATTGTTTATACTTAAGTATTCACTATCACAGAACATTAAATGAGGTGCAGCTCCATGGAACTTTATCCTTTTCAAAGGGCTTCAACATTTTGCATTTCATTCTTCCTTCATAATACTCCTGTGAGGTAGGTAATGGTAGAAAATGCAGTTAATGAGGCACTTGGGTTGAAGAGACTTCCCAAAAGCCATACAGGCCATTGGCATCTGCTTATGTCACGAGCCTTGCCACCAAAGAGTTCACAGTCTAGGGCAGAAGCAAACGACCATTTATGATAGTAAGTCTCCTAACATGGCATCCAATTCATGGTAAACCTCTTCAAACATTAGCTGCAGTATGTCCATTTAAAATTATAATTTCATCGGGCGTGGTGGCACATGCTTGTAATCCCAGTACTTGGGAGGCTGAGCCAGGAGGATTGCAGGTTCACGGCCAGCCTCAGCTACTTAGCGAGGCCCTCCGCAACTTAGTGAGACCTTGTTTCAAAATAAAGAATAAAAATGGGGCTTGGGATATAGCTCGGAAGTAGAATGCCCCGGGGGTTCAATCCCCGGTACCACAAAAAAAATTTTTTAAATTATAATTTCCAGCCAGGCTTGGTAGTGCATACTTATAATCCCAGTTACTCGGGAGACTGAGACAGGAGGATCACAGGTTTGTGGCCAACCTCAGCAACTTAGTGAGGCCCTGTTTCAAAATAAAAAACAAAATAAGACTGGGAATGCAGCTCAGAGGTAGAATACCTCTGGGTTCAAACGCCAGTACCACGCACACAAAAAAAATTATAATTTCCAAACTGTGCGTAGTGGTGCACATTTGTAATCCCAGGACTTTGGAGGCCAAGACAGGAGGATCCCCCATTAACCCTCCCACACCCACTATATACTATACACACACACACACAAGCAGAAATAAATTACATCAACACCACACAAAAAAAAATGGAGCTTCATGAATCCGAAGGTTGAGCTGTGTCCCTCCTGTGTCCGTGCTAACATTTCAGGAGGTGGCCCAGGCTTGGCTGCTCACTGCCCATCTTTACTTTTTTTTCTTTTTCTTTTCCTTTTTCTTTTTTTTTTTTTTTTTTTTTTTTTTTTTTTTTTTTTTTGCGGTACTTGGGATTGAACCCAGGGCATTCTACCTCCAAGCTACACCCCTAATCCTATTTTTTTATTTTTTTATAGTACTAGGTATTGAACTCAGGGACGTTCTACCTCCACGCTATACCCCCAGCCCTATTTTTTATTCTTTATTTTGAAACCGGGTCTCACTTAAGTTGTGGAGTGCCTCACTAGGTAGCTGAGGCTGGCTGGATCCTCCTGTCTCAGCCTCCCAAGTACTAGGATTACAATCGTGTGCCACCACGCACATTTACATTTTTACATTTTTAACATTTTACATTTTATATTTGTAACAAAAGGTCACGCATTTTGCTATATGTATTCCCGTGGGTGTGTCTGTGGCTTCCCACAGGCGCTGGGGAACGGGCTGCTTTTCCACGTGAGCCAATTGCAGAAGCAGTGGTGTACTGTGACCCTCGTGAAGCACTCAGACGGCTCCTACCCTAGCTCCAGCCCCTCCTAAGGCCCCTTCCTCTGTTTCCTCTCTCTCCAATCCTAATATTCTAGAGGACAGACTAGCCAGAGCCAGATTTCTTCAGTGGGTGATCAGCCCAGAAATAACAGGGCCCAGGGCTCCGTGGCAGCCCGCAGCACTCACTCTTATTCACACTGGGAACCATCTGAGGAGCTTGTGAACTGGGCCGTCCAAGCAAGGACTGCTCTCCGTGGGGAATTCTCTTATCACTGAAGATGCTCGAGCTGGGACCAGAGCATCCCTTGGGCTGCCCTAGGTGTTGGGTTGGACAACGTAATCATGATCGAGCACTAATCTACGCTCCCTCCCATCATCCTGGCCACAGAGGTCACCTGTGTCTGTGGTCATGGCAGCCGTGCTAGGATAACAGGTGCGCAGGATGGGAGAGCATGGCATTTACTTAATTTACTCAGTCACTTAGAGCTGCACATTCCTTAGCTGTAAGATTGGGATAAAAATACCTGTCTCATGGGGGTTCTCATGCAGATTAATTTAAATAAGGAAACCTAATGTAAACTGCCTGGTACAGGATCTGTCAGTGCTCCGTGACTGGTGGTAATGTTTGATGATTCACAACATACCATGTACTGTGTAACTTGTATACAAGAGAATTGAATGCTGCATGGGAGGGGTGGGGGGCACTGGGGATTTAACCTGGAGTGCTCTACCACTAAGAGATAGGGCCTCACCAGGAAGATCGCAGGTTGGAGGCCAGCCTCAGCAAATTAGCAAGACTCTCAGCAACCTAGTGACACTGTTTTAAAATAAAAATAAAATAGGATTGGGGAGTAACTCAGAGGTAGAATGCTCCTGGGTTCAATCTCCAGTATAAAAGAAAGAGGAGAGGAGAGGAGAAGAGAGGAAGAATGGAAGGCAGGCAGGCAAAAACAGTCACTAAGTTACCATGTGCCAGCCTCAAACCTGCTATCCTCCTTTCTCCCAAGTACTGAGATGACAGGCATGTACCACCTCACCTGGCTTGATTGCCACTTTGAGTAAGACAAGGGCTCCTTTTTCTGTGACTTGGTCAGCCTTCAGTAGTGGAGCCCAGTGGAACTGAGATAACCCCCAAATGCAGCCGGCCTCCCTTTGTTCTCCAGATGGCTTCTGAGCATCCTGACCCAGCCATCCTGCCTTGAGGTTTGACAGTCTGTGAACTAACAGGACTTAGGCTTCCTTTCTTGGGATCTCTCCTCCAGGTAGAGAAATGCATTTCTTCATATTTGGAAACAGATTTAGGGAAGCAAAATACTCTTTAAATGAGTGTCCTGACAGCTGCCTCCCTCCCCCCTCCACATCAAAAAAAAAAAGCCTTTGCTTCTCCAGGAAAGGCTTTCGGGAAGAACCAGCATGTAGGAATTTAAAAGACAACTGGTACAGAGCAGAAATGTGTGCTAAAAATACTAAAACCAACAAGGACTCATCATCTGAAAGCAGAATAGACTCCATGTGCCCCTGCTTCTGGACCTGCTCGCAGGGCGATGGCTCTGTGCTATTTGGGGGTGACAGTAATTATGGAGCTGGAGTGCTCCTTGGCAGAGACAGACAGAGCTGGAGCAGAGGGATGGTTTCCATGGCAATGGCATCAGCATCTGAATGACTTCCTGTCACAACAAGTTGGTGATTTAATGAGTTCATTACTGAATTCCAGAGGAAAGCCAGAGAGTGGATGAACTACTGTTCAGCCCTCCAAGCGGCTGGACTTGTGGTGGAGGCAGTGTCTACCTGCAGCAGCAGGATGGATGAAGCGCTCAGGGCCGGTACACAGCAGCCTGGGCACGCAGAGGTGGCCTGGCAAGGGAGGGATTCCAGACTGCGAATCCACAGTCACGAGGTCTGGGAAGGTCTCAGCTGCTATTATTCTGGGAGTGTGAAAGAATCACAGGAGGCTTCATTATAAGCTTGCCCTGGTGCAAACCCAATGAAACGAATGATCACAGGAATCTAGCTCAAGGCTTTGGATACATACCCGAAAATATCCCAGGTCCTTTAGGGAAAAAAAGCCTAGGAAAGGGAAACAGAGCTGGGCATGGTGGTGCACAGCTATAATTCCAGTGCTTAGGAGGCTGAGACAAGAAGATCTCAGGTTCGAGACCAGCCTCAGCAAATTAGTGAGACTCTCAGCAACCTAGTAAGATCCTGTTTCCAAACAAAAAAAAAAAAAATTTTTTTTTTAAAGACTGGAGTGCAGCTCAGAAGCAGAATGCCCCTTGGTTCAATCCCAGGGAGGAAAGGAGGGAGGGGAGAGAAATAGACCTTACATTCTAATAATGTACAAACAGGAGGAAAAGAAGAAGGCATGTCACCCTACTTTTATTCTTCAGTACAGTACAGAGAGAGACACACGGAATAAAAAAAATAAAGTAAAATAAATAAAGCTATCTGTATACCTTCAAGAGCCAGGAGTATCATTTGTGGTCAATTGCATATAAAATTAGAGCTGAACCAAACACAGTGGCACATGCCTATAATTCTAGCTACTTGGGAAACTGAGGCAAGAGGACTGCAAGTTTTAGGCCAACCTAGAAAACTTAGGAAGATCTCATCTCAAAAAAAAAAAAAAAAGCATTCTTTTAATCTGAGAGGTAAAATATCGCAATAAAATCATAAATAACCTTTCACACTACTATCTGTACTAATGAAAATCTACCATCTGTCTGGTAGACTAATAATGACTGATCAGGTAACTCAGGAGCCAGATAAGAGGAAACTCAAGTGCTTATGCAGGGGCCTGTGAATAGGAAGTGGAATGGTCTTCCTTTCTTCCACATTCCTGTCCCCAGAAAATATCTACACTCAAAGTGTTTATAGCCAAATAATGAGGACAGAATAAATTCAGAAGGAAGCACCAAATAGAAAAATAGCATGCTTCCAGCCGGGCGTGGCAGCACCTGCTTGTAATCCCAGTACTTGGGAGGCTGAGACTGGAGGATCCAGGTTCACACCCAGCCTCAGCTACTTAGTGAGGCTCCCTACAACTTAGTGAGATCCTGTTTGAAAATAAAGAATAAAAGATAGGGCTGGGGATGGAGCTTGGAGGTAGAATGCTCCTGAATTCAATCCCCAGTACCGCAAAAGAAAAATAGCATGTTTCCATTTACTGACTGCATCCTGAGAGCCACCAGGGAGCCACGTGCTTTATAGAAGTCTCTCTCATCTAACCTTGTATCACCCCATGAGACTGGTATTGCTCCCCTGTCCCAGAGAAGGAAACTGAGCCCCAAAGAGGCTGTGCCACTTGCTGGAGGTGCCCACAGCTAGGAAATGGTAGAGCAGGATTCAACTTGGGTCTCTGGCTCCTCAGCCCCCTTTTTTTTTTTTTTTTTTTTTGCAGTGCTGGAGATTGAACTCAGGGTCTCACACATGCTAGGCAAGTGCTCTACTACTGAGCTACATCCCCAGCCCCTCGGCCCCTGTTCTAACCCACTCATCTGGGGCACAGCACTGGGGAGGGAGAGGCTAGAAGGGAGGCGATCCGTGGTGGGGAGGTGGGTATCTCCTAGGGCCTCCTCTATTCCCTAAGTAGTAACTCCATATCAGTAAGGCAAGTGGCCAGGTCTGTTGCTTACAAAGAATAGAGAAAATTCAGAGAAAGAAAAATCACAGAGTACTAAAAATATTTATTTTTTCTATCAAATAATTTACCAGATCAACCAGTAAGGTGGGGAATTTGATGTGTGTGTGAGGGGGTGCGGGTGCTGAGGATTAAACCTGAACCTAGAGGTATTTACCTCCCAGCTCCACCCCCACCCTTTTTTAGTTTTTTTGTTTTGTGTGTGTGTGTGTGTGTGTAGTACTGGCGATTGAACCCAGGGGACATTCTACCTCCAAGCCACATCCCAGTTCTATTTTTTATTCTTTATTTTGAACCAAGTTCTCACTAAGTTGTGGAAGGCCTCACTAAGTAGCTGAGGCTGGCTGCGAACCTGTGATCCTCCTGTCTCAACCTCCCAAGTATATTTTTTGTTTTTGAAACCAGGTCTCTCTAGGTTACTGAGAGTTTCACTAAGTTGCTGAGGCTGGCCTAGAACCTGCAATCCTCCCAAATACTGGGGTTACAGGTGTGTGCCACCACACCCAGTAGGATTTGACTTACTTGGTCGAGTGTATATATGTATGTATGTGCATGCTTGGAACAGGAGGTGACCCGTGTGGGTGTAGGGGTGTGCGTGTGTGCTCAGTGGCTGGTGTTGGTCATTTTCTGCTATATTCAAGATGAGATAAAGCAATCCCCTGATTGATATGATGCTTCTGAGGCACATGTCATTGAGTCTTATTTGACTATATGCAAAAGTATCGACTTTCAGAAATGATATCTGGCATCTTTTCCTGGGCTGAAAGTTATTGGCCATCCTTGTTTCTCTAAACCTAAGCAACCAAAAACAGGAGGGACCAGAGAAGATGGCTAGGATTTTCTAAGAGTACTGTCCTAACATGTGGCCAATGACAAAGCTTTCACCAGCCCAACCCTCCTTGTGTTTGGAGATTCCTTTAAAATATATCACCATTTCATTCGGTCATATGTACAATTTGACTGTTTTTTTTTAAGAAATAAATTTTAAAAACCAGTGCCATATGAAAATTAGGAAGCCCTTATTGATTTAATACACATGGGGTGGGCTAGTTAAGATTTAGCAAGTCACCTTCTAAAGCTACGCAGTCTGCTCTGCACCACTCTACAGGTGCCTCCCACCTACGCTGTGACACAAAGGCTACCCCGCGGCTGAACGTGGCAGCCCTCACATTTTAAATAACTCCTGCCAAATAATCAATACAATCCTATAATTTGTCATATAGGATCCCTGGATTAGAATGGAGCTAAAGATCATGGGAATTCAAGCTGGGTGGGATGGCACATGCCTGTAATCTCAATACTTAGGAGGCTGAGACAGGAGGATCACAGGTTTGAGGCCAGCCTCAGCAATTTAGCGAGGCTCTCAGCAACTTAGCAAGACCCTGTTTCAAAATTTAAAAAAAAAAAAAAAGGGCTGGGAGTGTAGCTTAGAAGTAGAATGCCCCTGGGTTCAATCCCCAATACCGCACAAAGAAGATCGTGGAATTCAGTTTCCTCTGTATGCTGCATTCCTCAAATTGTCCTGCCCTTGCTTAGATACCTCTGGGGTCAGGAAACTCACTACTTCTCAGGGCTGAAGAAGGGCCACACCACACCGGCCTCGTGGTTCCCATCATAAGAACACACTTAGGATGCAGGGACTATTTATAAAGCAGCCATTCCCTTTTGTCCCCAAACTGCTGGGTTTCTTTGGGCATTACCTCCTCCAGCATTTGCAAATGCGTTCTCCATATGCCACAAGGTGCAGACACCACACAGCTTTCACTCCTTAGCTGTCCCTTCCCATTAGGTCTACGTGTCTGGACATGCAGATCAATGAAGTGCTAATAAACCGACAGGGCCACAGCTGAAACAGGGCTTGCCTGCTGTCACTGGAGCAGCAGTGTGCCTCGCCTCCCTGTCACCCTGTGGGAAGCAGGCCATGGGCAAGTCTACACACGTGGGCATATAGGATGAGGTACATCTGCGGCCACCAGGCTCCCAGGCGCTGAGAAACTGGACAGTGAGGGGGAGGATCTGCTTCCTTTTCCTTGATTTTCCCAGGCCACTAGCATTGCCATAATCTTCTTTTGGTCTAGTAGCTACCTCCATCTCTTCCTCTTTTCAATCTGCTAGGCAGTGAGCATATGCAGTTGAATAAGGCCAGAGGCAGGCAGACTGAGGCCGTTGAGAATGGCAGGTGCTATAATAGTGTGTTTTCCAGGATCTCTGGGGGCTGGGAGGAACGGGGAGGACAGTCTTCAGAGCCTCCAGGGAAGAAAAGAGGAATTAGCCAGATGAAGGTGGGCAGAAAAAGAGTATTCTAGTGAGGGCAGGGTTTGCTGGCTCTGCTTCAGGAGAGGCTGAGGGTCGAGGACACCTGTCTGAGGGGTGGGAGGAGCAGGGAGACCACCCTGGGGGAGAGTTAAAGTGATGAAAAAGGACCAGATCTAGGCAGGAGCCAAGTCCTATAAAGCCCCCCCTGCCAGGTAGATAGCACTAACGTGCATGTGTGGAGCATGCACCAGGGACCGTGCAGAGGCTCCACTTCGGTCACTCTTCTGTCCCTCTCTGCACGTTCTCTCAGAGATGGGACTGGACCACAGGCTGTCTGATTCTAGATACGTCCTATCTAGCAAACCTAGGTACCTTTATTGAGATACAATTCACATACCATGTAATTCACCAATTTAAAATACACAGTTCAAACTGGGAATGTAGCCCCGTGGTAGAGCACTTGCCTAGCAGGTGTGAGACCCTGAGTTTAATCCCCAGCACTACCAAGAGAAAAAGAGGTTATTTTGCCAGGCACAGTGATGCACACCTGTAATCCCAGCACTTGGGAAGCTGAGATAGGAAGGTAGCAAGTTCCAGGCCAGTCTCAGCAGATTGGTAAGACCCTCAATAACTTAGTGAGACTGTTTCAAAAGAAAAAAATAAAAAAGGCTGGAGGTGTAGCGCAGAGGTAGAACTCCCCTGAGTTCAATCCCTAGTACCCAAACAAAAAATATATAATTCAATGGGTATAGTTTAGTCAGAGTTCTGTGACCATCATCAGAATCAACTTAGAATTTATTTCATCACCTCTAATGAAAACCCTTTGGCAGTCACCCCCTCTCCTATAAACTCCCACCAATCCCAGGCACCACTAGTTTATTTTCTGTTACTCTAGACTTGCCTACTCTGGACATTTCATCTAAATTAAATAATTTAATATATGGCCCCCGTGCCTCACTTCTTTCACTTAGCAAAATATTTTCAAGGTTTTATAAATGTTGTCCCATGTATCAGGACTTTATTCTTTTTCATTGCCAAATAATATTCTATGATATATATATCCCCCATTTTGTTCAGTTGGTGAAAACTTGGATTGTTTCACTTTCGGCTATTAAGAATAATGCTGCTGTGAACACTTCTGTATAAGGTTTTGTATGGACATGTTTTTATTTCTCTTGAGTATATACCTAGCAGCTAAATTAGTCACATGGTCACAGTATCTTTAACTTGTTGAGTGCCTTAGTCAACTTTTCATTGCTGTGAATAACACCTTAAGGAGGAAAGACGTATTTTGGCTCACAGTTTCAGAGGTTTGTCTATCGTCACCTGGCTCCATTGTCCGTGGGCCTGAGGTGAAGCAGGACATGTAGCAGAATGGCGTAGGGCAGCAAAGCTGGGAAGCAATAAGAGAGAGGGGGAGGGACCAGGGTCAAGCTGTACCCCTCAGGGGCACGCCCCCAAGGACCCACACCCTTCAACCAGGTCCCACCTCCTACGCCACCTCCCAGGAGTCCACTCCCATCCTGAACCCGCCTGTGAGGTCACAGCCTTCACCGGCCAGTCGCTTTCCAACCCTCTTCCGAACACTGCTGCACCGGGCACCGAGTCTCAAACCTGTGAGCCCTCAGGCACTCCAGATCCAAAACCAGAACCCGGGACGGACTGCCCGCCGTTCTCCAGCGCGGGTGCAACATTCTACACTTCCAGCAAGGGCCGAGGGCTCCAATTCCTGCGCTCCTTGCCAAGACCTGCTGTTATCTGCTGTTTTAATCCGTGCCATCCTAGTTAGTATGAAGTGGCTTCTCATTGTGGTTTTGATTTGCAATTCCCTAGTGACAAATGATGTAGAGCATCTTTTCATGGGCTTATCGGCCGTTTCTACAGCTCCTCCAAAAAAAATATTTATTTAAATCCTTTGCCCTCTTTATTTTATTTTATTTTATTTATTTATTTATTTATTTATTTATTTATTTATTTATTTATTTTGCAGTACCGGGGATTGAACTCAGGGGCATTCTACCTCCAAGCTACACCCCCAGCCCTATTTTTTATTCTTTATTTTGAAATAGGGTCTCACTAAGTTGCGGAGTGCCTCACTAGGTAGCTGACGCTGGCCAAAAACCCGAATCCTCCGGTCTCAGCCTCCCGAATGCTGGGATTACAAGCATGGGCCACCACGCCCAGCTCTTTGCCCTCTTTTTAATGGAGCTCTTTGTCTTTTTATTATTGGGTTCTTAGAATTCTTTATAGAGTCCAGATATTCTAGATATAAGTTCTTTATTGGATATATGATTTGCAAATATTTTCTTCTGTTCTATTCTGAGAGTCATCATTCTCTTGTCTTCTTTTCTTTCTTTCTTTCTTCCTTTCATTTATATATTTATTTAGTGAGTTAGTTAGTGGTACCAGGGATTGAACCCAAGGGCATTCTACCTCCAAGCTACACCACTAGCCCTATTTTTATTTTATTTATTTATTATTATTTTTTATACTGGGGATTGAGTTCAGGAGCATTCTACTTCCAAGCTATACCCCCAGCCCTATTTTATTCTTTATTTTGAAACAGGGTCTCACTAAGTTACAGAGGGCCTCACTAAATTGCCGAGGTTGGCTGGGAATCTGTGATCCTCCTGGCTTAGCCTCCCAAGTACTGGGATTACAGGCATGGGACATCATGCCCGCCCTACTTTTATTTTGAAACTGCATCTCACTTAGTTGCTGAGGGCCTTGCTAAATTGCTGATGCTTGCCTCAAACCCATGATCTTCCTATCTCAGCCTCCTAAGTTTTGGGATTACAGGTGTACACCACTATACCCAGCTACATATCTGTTAACATTACTATTTCTATAGACCTAAGGTCATCAATTTCCTTCGTGTGTGTGTGTGTGTGTGTGTGTGTGTGTGTGTGTGTGTGTGTTTTGCTGGGGATGGAACCCAGGGGCATTTTACCAGCCCTATTTTATTCTTTTATTTTGAAACAGCATCTCACTAGTTTGCAGAGGACCTCACCAAATTGCTGAGGCTGGCTGTGAACCTGCAATCCTTCTGTCTCAGCCTCCCAAGTAGTGGGATTACAAGTGTGTGCCACCACACCCAGCTAATTTTTTTCTTTTTTCTGAGAAGAGCAGGCAGTACATAGTCCAGGCTTTGCAGCTCATATAGTGTCCTCAGCTCTCAGCTCTTCCATCACAGCACAAAAGTAGGCACAGACAATATATAAACAAATGGATATGCATGTGTTTTGACAAAACTTTATTTATAAAAGCAGGCAGCCAACTAGATGAGGCCTATGTGCCTTGGTTTGCCAACACCTGAACTAGAAGAAAAAAAATCCTGACTCTCATGTCTAGGAAGACTATGAAGATTTTGCATAAGCTAAACCAAAGTGACTGTGACATGGGTCACACTAGTACCAAAATAAACACCTGAAAATGTAAAGTCCTTACAGTGTAGCTAATATGGGTCATCTTAGAGCCCCAGGAGGAGGCAGCCTGCTGAGGTTGCCTCTTACACATTTCTCCAGTCCTTGAGCAAATCCAGGAAGACAGAACAGAGACACATCTTTCATTCAACTGCACATTTCTGGGTCAAAGGTGGACTTTCAACTCCAAAAATAGAATTTCTTCCCCAAACCCACTTCCTGCTGACAAGAAGTGTGAACCCTTGCATTTCTAACTGTGAAAGGATGCGATTCAGAGGACTTTTTTTTTTCAAAGCCAAAATGAAATCCCAAGCAGTAGCTTAAAGAAGTCAGTAACAATTGCTGGAACACGGCCAGCGCTCAAGGGTGTCAGACAGACAGCACGGTAGACAACAGCCTGGCTCGGATTCCAGGAGATAAGCCAGACTTTAAAATGAAATATACACTACATAACCATATTTTCTTATTTATACCATTGTGGTTTTCCCAGCCCAAATCTTAATTCCAAGATACGAATCCGTCGGCATTGCCTTAGGAATTAGCCACTTGGAAATCTGGGAAATTAAGCCGGCACATGAAATCCGTCACTCATATAATCCAACAGCCATATTTAGAATTCACTTTAATATCTATACCAATAAGAACCCATTTGCTGTAAACAGCTAAAGTCAGGTTAGCGCTTCAAATGATCTGACACAATAGGATCTTCCTTTGTTTTCCCTTATCAAGATAATACCTGTAAACCAGGCATGGTGGTGCACGCCTGTAATCCCAGAACTTTGGGCGGCTGAGAAGGAGGATCGCAGGTTTGAGGCCAGCCTCAGCTACTTAGCAAGGCCCTCAGTAACTTAGACTCTGTTTCAAAAAGGAAGGAAGGAAGGATGGAGTAGCTGAGGTAGAATGCCCTTGGATTCAGTCCCCAGTACCACACATACATGTATGCGTGCATGCATATGTAACATATGTATAAGATACAACTTGTGATTCATGTTGGTTTCATTCATTCCAGACCTGGAAAATAGCAGAATCAGAGTCTGTAGCCTTGGAGACCCGTAACTCTTCTCTGTCCCTACCACAGCTCCACTGCCCAACTGTGCACTAGTGAGATCTGTGCAAGAATAAAGTGAGCATAAGAAAGAAATTTGCCCTTCTCCCTCAAGTTACTGCAATCTTGCTTCTGCAGGCAAAAGGCTCAGAGATCCTCAAAAACATTATGTAAACATTATTGAGTTTTATGTAAATATTACATAAGTGTAACATAATTGTTTTTCTCACTCTTCAAATAGAATGAAATCTTTGGTTTAAAAAAAAATGTATTTTTAAGCTGAGCACAGTGGTGCATGCCTGTAATCCCAGTACTTGGGAGACTGAGACAGGAGGATCTCAGGTTTGAGGCCAGGCTCAGCAATTTAGTGAGACTGTTTCAAAATAAAAAATAAACCAGATGTAGTGGTATGTGCCTATAATCCCAGTACTTGAGAGGCTGAGACAGGAAGATCAAAGGTTTGAGACCAGCCTCAGCAATTTAGTGAGTCTCTCAGTAACTTAGCAAGACCCTGTTTCCATATAAAAAATAAAATAGAGCTGGAGGTATAGTTCAGGGTCAGAATGCGCCTGGCTTCAATCCCCAGCACCACAAAATAATGAAGGAAGAAAGAAGAGAGGGAAGAAGTGAGGGAGAGAGGGAAGGAAGGAAGGAAGGAAGGAAGGAAGGAAGGAAGGAAGGAAGGAAGGCTGGCTGGCTGATGGTGTCACTAGGAAGTAGAATGCCCCTGGGTTTAATCCCCAGTACCAAAAATATATGTTGTTGTTTTAATTATTTACTTGGTATACTTTGCAACAAGTACTATGAGTCAGGTCATAAAATGAGAACTTAGCAATTATACTTAAGTGAGTAAAAGATGTTGTATTTTCAATCATATGCTTTAACAAAACATTTTTGCATAAGCTAAAAATTTGGTCTCATTGCCTCAAAATAGACCATTCATGTCTAACTGCTTATGGATTAAATATTTAACTTAATTAAGACTGAAAAGAGGCCGGCGCACGCTTGTGGTGGCGCACGCTTGTAATCCCAGCATTCGGGAGGCTGAGACCGGAGGATCCGGGTTCGCGGCCAGCCTCAGCTACCTAGTGAGGCACTCCGCAACTTAGTGAGACCCGGCTTCAAAATAAAGAGTAAAAAATAGGGCTGGGGGTATAGCTCGAAGGTAGAATGCCCCTGAGTTCAATCTCCAGTACTGCAAAAAAAAAAAAAAAGACTGAAAAGAACCTCTGTGCTTGGTGTGGTGGTGCACACCTATAATCCCAGTGCTAAGGCTGAGACAGGAGGATTGCAGTCCCCACAGCTACCCTCAGCTACTTAGCAACACTCTCAGCAACTTAGGGAGACTCTGTTTCTAAATAAAAAATAAAATAGGGCTGGGAGTGTAGCTCAGAGGTAGAATGCCCCTGGCTTCAATCCCCAGCACCACACACACACACACATACACACACACACACACACACACACACACACACACACACACACAAGAGCCTCTAGCAGAAAGAGCACACATGCTTGATTTGATGAGGAACTCCCCTTATAGGTAACATTCTCAGGTCCCACTACATGTCTTGTGTCACTTTGCAAAGATTGACATGTCATGAGCAGCCACTGGATGTAGCTGTGTGGACTTAGCTGGATGATTTCCATTTTTCTAGAGAACACAACTCTTGTTAACTTTCCATTCTGCGTTCCTGTTTGTGCATACCGACTGACTGAGGCGACACCTGTTGTCCCTGCTGACTGAAGCACGGCAGCTGCGGGTGCCTGGGGCTCCTTCACTCAGTTCCACTTCTTGTCTGGCCCTCTAGCTGGTCCCTCAAGAGTGAGGCAGGACCCTATCTCAGCAGGAGTAGAGCAGAATGAGAGGAGGAGCTGTCTGTTCAGTTAGGGAAATGCACGTCCCAAATGCGGAGTTAATATTAGCCCTAGCATTTAGTCAAATGAACATCAGCAGAAACGTCCCTGGCCCTCTACCGTTGGCTTGTACCAATACCTTGTCACAGGACTTGTGGCTCAGCCTTGGACAGGGTGCCCAGGGTGGATTTGAACTTCCACCCCAGCATTCCTTGTGAGAAACACAGTCTCCACTCTTTGTCTACATTTGTCATCACACTGCCTCGCTCAGGCATGGTCTGCTTTGTAAAAGATACTTTTTCCTAAATATTAAATAATTAAGCCAAGCATGGTGGCACACTCCTGTAATCCCAGTTCTTAGGAGGCTAAGACAGGAGGATAGTGGGCTTGAGGCCAGCCTCAGCAACTTAGTGAAGCCCTCAGCAACTTAGTAAGATCGTATTTCAAAATAAAAAATAAAATTGGGCTGGGAGTGTAGCTCAGAGGTAGAATGTCCCTGGGTTAAATCCCTAGTACCGCACACATAAAAGTAATTATTATAGGTTCATAGGGAAAACATAGAGAAATACCAATTTAAAAAAATTAAAATCCAGCCGGGCGTAGTGGCGCACGCTTGTAATTCCAGCATTTGGGAGGCTGAGACCAGAGGATCCAGGTTCGCAGCCAGCCTCAGCTACCTAGTGAGGCCCTCCGCAACTTAGTGAGACCCTGTTTCAAAATAAAGAATAAAAAATAGGGCTGAGGGTATAGCTGGGAGGTAGAATGCCCCTGAGTTCAATCCCCAGTACCGCAAAAAAAAAAAAAAATCCCCTATAATTTTGCTGAGAAGAAATAACGTGGACTATCTATGAAGTTATGATGGAAAGCAAGTTTCATAACTTGAATTTCTGATTTAACATGGCATGGGTAATTGTCCATTGACATAGAAAGAAGCTTATATAGTTATTTTGTTGAACATTTTAGTAGTTTTCTTCTGTTTGTTTGTTTGTTTGTTGTAGTACTGGGGATGGAACTCAGGGGCATTCTACCTCTGAGCTATACCCTATTCTATTCTTTTATTTTGAAATAGGGTCTAAGTTGCAGAGGGCCTCGCTAAGTTTCTGAGGCTGACTGCAAATCTACAATCCTCCTGTCTCAGCTTTGCAAGTACTAGAACTACAAGTGTGTGCCACATGCCCGGCTTCCCCATTTGTGCTTCTTAAGATTAACCCAAATACCCTGCTGTGGGCACCCGTTTTAAAGCCATAGGCCACCATAAGACGTTGGCACTGCACTGTTGAGTATGCTACAATCTCCTAATTTCTGAATTGGGTCATTGTTGCATGACACTTCCCTCTCCCCAGTATCAGGTATGACTTTGTATCGAGGTTCAAAAGAAAGCAGATCAGATCTGGTTGGAAGGTGAAAGGAAGATAGAGATCAAAGCCGGGCATGGTGGCGCATGCTTGTAATCCCAGTACTTTGAGAGGCTGAGACAGGAGAAGCACAGGTTCGCGGCCAGCCTTAGCTACTTAGTGAGGCCCTCCGCAGCTTAGTGAGACCCTGTTTCCAAATAAAGAATAAAAAATAGGACTGGGAGTGTAGCTCGGAGGTAGAATGCCCCTGGGTTCAATCCCCAGCACCACAAAAAAATAAAAAGATAGAGATCAGAAAATGATTCACAGGAAGGACACTGTTGTCCTTCTTGGGTCTGACAGTTATCTGGGAGAACTGCCCTATCACCACCACTGAACCTGGGAGCTGCAGTGGAATTCCCAGCAGCCACCGTGGAGCCAGGGTGGGCTGTGCCGCACTTGCGAGCATCCGGGGCTGCACAGTGGCTGGTGGTGGCCATTGGTGGCTGGTGGGACACCCTTTCCCCGCAGACAGGCTGCTTGGTGCTGGTGGTTTGCAGCCAGAGGCTATTGTCGCAGTGAAGAGCAAGTGCTGTTTTGTGATTCCTGAGACGTGAGCTGTTCCTGTTCAGTAAGCACACAATGCAGTACTCTGGAAGCTTACGTGTCACCCCAATCACTTTTCTCTGTGTTTCAGCATTATTGCTTGTGTATGGTTTGAATTTACCTCCTCGTGCTTGTCAGATGTTAGAATAATCTAGCCAAACCCTCATTGAATGCTTCTCCAGGGCTCATCACTACGCCTGCTCGTGGCCATTTCTGTTTGATTCACACACGAGAGGGCTGATGCCTTGAGCCAGGTTTAGAACATTGGGGATTAATGGCTCTGAATGCTGAGCCAATGCCATTTTTCAGGAAAAACCAGTGGTCTTTATAGAATCTTTTCCCAACAGCATTCTTATTTACCCTCCATTGAGTTCTATATGGTATTGCAGAGTAATCTCAGTGTATAAATCATAATCTTCCAGATGAAGTGACCAGTTTAAATCTAAAATTGAATGTCCTGGAAGGAGCTCATAGAGCTGTAGGACTCCAGGGAGTAGAGTTCTAGAAAAAGGACTCAATCACTGTTAAGACCATTTATTCATTCATTTTTATGGTACTGGGGTTTGAACCCAAGGGCATTCTACCTCTGAGCTATACACCCAGCCCTATTTTATTTTATGTTTTTTATTTCGAAACAGGGTCTCACTAAATTGCTGAGGGGCCTCAGTATATTGCTGAGGTTGGTTTTGAAGCTGTGTTCCTCCTATCTCAGCCTCCCAAGTACTGGGATTACAGGCGTGCGCCACCGCACCCAGCTCCACTGAGGCCCTACTGCTGCCTCCCACATGGCTCTCCTTGGCACTTCTCCATCTCTGCCTGTCAGCCTCTTTTGGCCTTCCACAGCTTCTGTTGGCCCCAGGCAGCCTCCAGCCTGGCATTATGCCAAGTTAGTGGCCTAAAGGAAGGGGAAAACTGTTCCCCTTCAAAATATATAAAGCTCAAGGAAAGTCTCTGATTGGCCCAGTTTGATCACATTCCCTCCACCCAGGCTCACACGCCCAGGCTCAGGAAAGGGTCCAGGGAGTGGTGGGCCAGATCAAGCCCACCCTCCAGGCCAGGAGCGTGGTCCTGTGATGGGCAACACCACCCAGGGCTGGATTGGGGTGCAGAGGAGTCAGTTCTCCAAAGGGAGTGAAAAGAACTGAAAGAAGAGGGCTAATAAAAAAACACTGTCAACTACCCTCAACATCAAGATGTTATTCTAGCTAGGCATGGTGGCTTACACCTGTAATACCAGTACTTGGGAAGCTGAGACAGGAGGATCGCAGGTTGAGGAGAGCCTCAGCAATATTTTTCTTTTAAATCTTGAGACTTTGTAGAATGACCTTAGGTTCAATAGGTAGAATGACCTTAGGTTCAATCCCCAGTACCAAAAAAAAAGCTCTCCTTTTTGTAGTGTTAGGGGTTGTATTCAGGTGTGTTCTACCACTGAGTTATGTTCCTATCTGTTTTCATTTTTTTTGTTTTGGAATATAGTCTCACTAAGTTGCCCAGGCTGGCCTCAAATCTGTGATCCTCCTGCCTCAGCCTCTCAAGTACTGGGATTACAGGCATGCGCCACTAGGCCTGGCTAAGATGTTCTTTTCTCTTGAATAATATCTTTCCTTCTTGTCCCAGAGTGTCCTGATGAGTCACAGTGAAATTACATTCTTGAAATTAAGCTAACAGTTAGTGTGCATTTCTCCTACCCCTCATCAGTGTAATTTTGTAATATTCCCTTATGTTGTACAGTGTATCATATGTTAAGATGCAATAATTACAGTTTTCAAAGGGCATTAGTATGTATTATTTCATTTCGTTCTTAAGAGCCATCTGAGCTGGAGTTTTTAGTTGCTTGCTTTGTTTTGCTTTTTTTTTTTTTTTAAGCCCATTTTACAGACAGACAAGAGGGCTATGAGTGGTTCTATGTCTCACCCACACCCACACACAGCATACTGGAGGTGCTGGATGAGGGCAGAAGAGGCTCCTTTCCCTCTTCTCCCTGGTGTCAGTGCCTTGGATGCCTGTCACCTGTATTTTTTATTTGCATTTCCCTGGTTGTCCCTGGAGAACTAAGGTCATACCATCCCACTGTGCTACAGAGTGCCCCCAAGCCTGCTCCAGTGCCAGACGCTGCGTGGACAAGCCGAGGTGGAGTACAGAGCACAGATCAGGCTGAGAGGCTGGGAGAGCCTGGCCGTGCCCTGTTTGTTCCCCTGGGAGTCAGCAGAGCCTCCCCACAGTGAGGAGCCTCTGCGGAGCCCTGCAAACTCAGGGCAGGGGTGTGAGCGTGCCTGTGTGTGTACAGAACAGTAATACTAACAGTACATATATTATAGGAAATGTGTGTTGGCTGGGACTGACTCGGAAGTCTTATGTGAGGGTACCATCTACCTGTTTCCTGTTGCCAAAGATCTGACGGCAGAAAACCACAGAAACAGGTTTTCTTGCAGTCCTGGAGGACAGCAGTCCGAGTTGGTGTCGCAGGGCTGAGGTCGAGGTGTCAGAGGTCAGAGGGCTCCTCCTCCTGGGAATGCCCAAGAGGGTCGGTCCCTCCTCAGCTCTGGCTTCTGGGGGCTGCTGTGCTCCTTGGCTTGTGGCCTCCTCACTCCAGCGTCAGCCTCCCTGGTCATGTTGCCTCGGTCTTTCTACCTGCACTGGATCTCCCTCTGCCTCTCTTATGAAGACACTTGTGCTGGCATTTAAGGTCCTCCCGGATGGTCCCTATCCCAAGGGCCTCACATAATCTCACCTCAGTCCTTTTTGCCACAGAAGACAGCATTTCCAGGTCCCAGGGGTTAGTGGATATCTTTGGGGGCCATATTCAGCTGCACACAGTGCTCCTCCAGAGTTCCCACACGCACCCTTTCTCGAAGACTTGAGGACTACCTCCTCTTGCCCTCCACTTCCCGCCTCTGGGGCTCCGGCTTCCCAGCACTGCGCATGCGCACTCTGCCCTGGCTGCCCCTCGGTGCCGCTCACCGCCCAGGGGGACCGGAGGGCAGGTCTCCTGGATCCCCACTGCCTTCTTACCCACCACAGCCGGGGGACAAGAGCGGGTAGATCTCAGAGGGGCCAGCTCTCTGCCTTGGTTAGGAGGTCTCTAGAATTCCATCAGGGAGGACAGAGCAGGTGCGAGCTGCAGACCACAGTGCAGCTGTGGGTGTCTCCATGGGCGCGGCCACACAGACCCTCCCTTGGTGTACCCCGCCCCAGCATCCAGGGCGGATGTGGCAATGCCGGGCACCGGTTTGGGAATCATCAGTGTCCTTCTGAAGTCCCCCCATTGGATGGAGACCTGGTTTATGAGGCCATTTTTAAAGCAAAAAGTTGAATCTTGTGCAAACACCATGAGGGTGGAGGGCTGGGAAAGACTCCCATCATGTGCTCAGGGAAAGTGATCGTGGAGAACCCAGCAGTGATGCAGCCCACGTGCCGCCCCGGCCTTGGTTCCTGTCTGGCACAGCCGAAAGGAAATGAAAAGCAGTGCCAGGTCAGAGGGAGAGTTTTCTGGTTTGGCCACCTTCTTGTCAAGAATAACTATGCCTTAGCCAGGCACGGTGGCACACACCTGTAATCCAAGTACTTGGGAGGCTGGGCAGAAGGGCTGCAGATTTGAATTTATTTAGCAAGACTTTCAGCAATCTAGACTCTGTTTCAAAATAAAAAAAAAATAAAATAGGGCTGGGGGTATGGCTCAGAGGTAGAATGTCCCTGGATTCAATCCCTGGTATAAAAAAAAAAAAAAAAAAAGTCTTGAAACAAGGATCCAAATTTACTAGTCCACAAAAAAAGTTCGGTGGACAGGACATGACAAGGATCTAGATGAACAGCTGCACACTCTTTCCAGTGACCAGCAATGGTCTTCATTTGCTCTGTGTGTCTTTCTCTTGGGCACAGACACTATCTGGGAGTCTCTCATGCCACATTTTCATGTATGTACAATTGAAGATTTTTATCAGATTCAGAACTGACAAAGGATCTTGGTTTGAACAACTTGGTCTGAGCAATTAAAATAGAAGGCTTAGAGAGGCAATTTGAAGGACAAAGAATTCAGGACTGGGGATGTAGCTCAGTGGTAGAGCACTTGCCTAGCCTGTGCAAGGCCCTGCAGTCATTCCCCAACACCACAAGAAAAAAAATTTTAAAATGTGATACCGTCTAAAAAATATATACATATATACTTATATACATACATGTGTGCACACACACACAGGAAAGGAGAAAAGAAGGAGGGAGTTCTTGTTGAGTCCAGAACATTCTCAAACAAATATTTACTGAGCACCTACGATGTGCTAGGTCAGAAGTGGAACTGCAGCAGGGAACAAAATCCGTATCCTGCCTTGGAGTTTAGTCTGGTGAGGAAAACAGATGAGTGAAGAGGCAATTTCAACCCCACGTGCTGCGAACAGTGAGAGGTGATATACAACCAAGGGACAGTTAACTCTCTTGGAGGATCAGGAAAGGCTCCCTAAAATGTTGCTGATGTTGAAAATCAAATAACAAATAGAAGTTGGTCTGGAAAAGGGAACAAGAGCCTTCTAGGCTGGAATCAGCATATGCAAAAGCCTAAAAGCAAAAGCATTCTGGCAGCCAGCCGCAGTGGCGCACATCTGTAATCCCAGTACTAGGGAGGCTGAGACAGGAGGATCATAGATTTGATGCCAGCCTCAACAATTTAGCAAGACCCTCAGCAACTTAGTTTCAATTTTTTTTTTTTTTTTTTTGCGGTACTGGGGATGGAACCCAGGGGCATTCTACCTCCGAGTTACACCCTCAGCCCTATTTTTTATTCTTTATTTTGAAACAGGGTCTCATTAAATTGTGGAGGGCCTCACTAAGCAGCTGAGGCTGGTCTCGAACCCAGATCCTCCAGTCTCAGCCTCCCAAATTTTGGGATTACAAGTGTGTGCCACCACGCCCAGCTCTCCCACCCCTATTTTTTATTCTTTATTTGGAAACAGGGTCTCACTAAGTTGCAGAGGGCCTCACTAAGTAGCTGAGGCTGGCCACAAACCCAGATCCTCCGGTCTCAGCCTCCCAAGTACTGGGATTACAAGCGTGCTCCACCACGCCCAGCTCAAAATAAATTTTTTAAAAATATAAAAGACTGGGGGTGTAGCTTAGAGGTAGAATGTCCCTGGGTTCAATCTCTAGTACCACACACACACACACACACACACACACACACACACACACAGTCTTGGTCAATATGTTTGTGGGTAAACCAACAGACCAGTGGCTGTTAGAAAGGTAGGTAGGTGTGTAGCGGCGGAAGCATGCAGTGTGGCCCAGTTCTTTCTGGGCAGAGTAACCGAGCCTCCTGTCCATTTGAGCTGTGGTTCCTGACAACAGGCTCCAGCAGCCAGCAAGCTCCCCGATCCTCCGCTTTCTTCCATAACATCTGTGTCTCCAGGAGGCGGGCTCCCTTGGGCTCAAATTAGAAAACTGGAGAGAGGACCTTCAGAAAACCATCAGGACCAGAGCCCACAGATTGTCTCTTGGCTCCAGACCTGATGTTTCTGGTTGTGTCCCCAAACTGGAGCAGGCAGTCTGACACGTAGCTCTGATGTCACACTGAATCCCCCAGGGAAAAACACTCTTGAGATCACCTAAAGAGACGAGGAATCTGGGAATCACCTGCTGAGAACCGTCAAGTCATGTCGACTAGAAATGCAACCACGGCAGCTGCTATCCACAGCTGCACGCACGCGGTGGCCCCACACAGCAGTTAATGGGGCTAAAAATAATCAGGAACATCAAACTCTACAGGATCAGGACTCTCACTAGCCTGCCACAGAAACCCTTGTGGGGAGGCAGGACAAGGGAAGAGTTTGTCCTGGGGCTGCTGGATGAGTGGCCAGCGGAATATCAACCTGGCACTCCAGGAAACAAGGCCTGGAGCCTGCAGTTCCTTGTTTCTATGAATTGATTGGACCTCATGCTACACAGTTTACAGCTGGTGAACAGGCACATTGGCCCCTGACGTCTTTCAGATTGCAAATTCCTAATCCCAGCTGCAATCCAAGCCCAGTTGACTGACCAAGGAAAACCAAAGTACCAAGCCATAGAAATAAGTAACTTCATTGTTTCTGTCCTCTGCTGGAGCCCATTCTTGGGGAGTCTGGGACGCTCTTCTGAGAAGCAGCTCTGTTTTTAGTTATGAAACTAAGACTGGGACTTTCTCAACCAATAGAGGAAGCAGTGAGGTGACCTCGGAAGGAAGCATGCTCCACCAAGACAACAGCGGGAGGACTTTTTTTTTACTGTGGGAAATTTGAAAGGATATATATATGCTTTTTTTTTTTTCATTGAGCCTCGGAGAAAATAGATGTGCTTTGCCATGCATAGGAAAGCCTCGACACATTTTCTTACTGCATTCTTCTTATGAGAAAAACTAGCTGACCTCTGGTTGTAGTTGCTGTGGTCCTCATGGAGATAGTAACAACACTTGCTTAGAAAGCTCTTTCTGATGATCCAGGCACCATCCTGAGCCCAAACTCTCTGTCTTAAATCATTCTTGGAGTTTTGTTTTGTTTTGTTTTGTTTGAGACAGGGTCTCCCTAAGTTGCCCAGGCTGGCCTGGAACTTGCAATCCTCCTGCCTCAGCCTCCTGAGTATCTAGGGTTGTAGGCATGCCCCACAGAGCCCAGCTTAGACCATTGTTTCCTTATCTTCACAATATCTGCGTGGGAATGATGCTACTGTTATCTCCAGTTCATGGTCAAGGAAATGAGGCCTGGGGAGGTTAGGAAATTTGTCTTGGGGCTCACTGCTCATCGAAGGGGAAGTCAGGGTTTTCCTCCAGCCAGTCTCACTCCAAAATTGGGCTCCTGACTGCGGAAGCACCTCAGGTATTGCCTTGTCATAAAGACCGAATCGGAATGGCTTTTTATGGTCTTCAGTTTCCTGTGGAAAGTTTTTCCGTTTGCATTTGCATTATGTTCTCTCGTCTTGTTGGTGCCATTTCGCACTTCTCCCCTCTCCCTTCCTCCCAGAAGCCAGATGAATGAGCGCTGTGTGGGAACCGTGAGGCGCTAGCTGAGAAGTGCACTTCCGCCACCACCTGCCCACATGCTCTTGGACAATTCACCGTCCCTGTGGGCCTGGTTTCTCATCTGTGAAATGGGTTCCTCGTCTGTGAAATGAATTTGTGGCTTCCTCTTTTCCCTTCCTTCTCCTCCTGGCCACCAGCAAGCCCTGGCCCTTCCTGGTCTTCTTTCCTTACCTGCGGCAGGCAGGCAGAAGCAGTGGCATTACAGTGGCACTGCTGCCTGAGCCTGGGGGACACACTAGGAGAGCAAGGGGACTGACAGGCATGAGATGCTGCCCCTTGAGCACACAGGCCACACTGGCCTTTCTCCCAAGGGCACCAGGTGTAAGTCCTGGCTGCAGCCTCCCACCTCTGCTCTGGTTTTCCATGTCCCCCTGGCTTCATCACCCTGCCCTTCACCAGGTCTTCTCAACCTCCCGTGGTCCCTGCCCATCCCTTCTCACTGGCCATCAATCCCTCCCTTCCCCTTAGACCTCCGCTGTCTATTTAGAAGGCCATGCCTCTTGTCCTCGTATGTCCATCAAGCATCCCTTCCCAGCGCTATAACACTTTACCTCATCTTAAGTCAGTATTCAAAACTTCAGAAGGCCTTCATAAAATTGGAAGGGGATAGCTGGGTGTGGTGGCGCACGCTTGTAATCCCAGCATTCGGGAGGCTGAGACCGGAGGATCCGGGTTCGCGGCCAGCCTCAGCTACCTAGTGAGGCCCTCCACAATTTAGTGAGACCCTGTTTCAAAATAAAGAATAAAAAATAGGGCTGGGGGTGTAGCTCGTAGGTAGAATGCCCCTGAGTTCAATCCCCAGTACCGCATAAATTTAAAAAAAAAAAAAATTGGAAGAGGATAAGTTTGTTCTGATCATTAGTGAGGGACCTGGTTTTGGTCAAAAGACTTCCTAGTCAGGCGTGATGATACACTCTGGTGATCCCAGTACTTGGGAAATCTTAGACATAAATATTGCAAGTTCAAGACCAGCCTCAGCAGCTTAACAAGCCCCTCAGCAACCCTGTTTCAAAGAATAAAATAGGAATGGAATGTAGTTCAGAGGCAGAATGCCCTTGGATTCAATTCCCAGTACCAAAACAACAACAAAAAAGGCTTCCTAACCCTAAGCTCAGGGTTTCTACTCATCAATGGGAGACCGCATTAGCCTGAGCTCTGAGACTGGAGTAGGCGTGGTGAACAGTGAGGACCCACAGAGACCACAGACTCGAGACCTTCATCGTTTTTTGGTTAGTTCTTCCTTTAACCACAGAGCAAAATTATTAGCTTCTGGAGGATGTGTAAATCTTCTTAGATGTGACTACTTGAAATGTTTCAGAGAAACTGAGATTTATTGAATCCAAATTGGCTGATCAGGGTTATGTGAACCCAAAAGGAATCACCACCCAGATTTGAGCAAACTGATGTTTGCTCAAGTCACTGTGGAGTATTGGTCATTTATTTCACTGTTTGTATTGGGGGTGACGGTACTAGGGATTGAACTCAGAGGCATTCCACTTCCAAGCTATACCCTCAGGTCTTGCTAGGTTGCTGAAAGTCTTACTACGTTGCTGAGGCTGGTCTTGAACCTGCGATCCCCCTATCTCAGCCTCCCAAGTACTGGGATTACAGGCATGCACCACCATGCCTGGCTTCTAATATTTGTATTTAAATATCTCCTGAGTCTCTGGCTACTGAGCATAAGAGGAACTTTTAGATGAACTGAAATTGCTCTAACTTAGCCGGGCGTGGTGGCACACACTTGTAATCCCAGCATTCAGGAGGCTGAGACCGGAGGACCCAGGTTCGCGGCCAGCCTCAGCTACCTAGTGAGGCACTCTGCAACTTAGTGAGACTCGGTTTCAAAATAAAGAATAAAAAATAGGGCTGGGGGAATAGCTCGGAGGTAGAATGCCCCTGAGTTCAATCCCCAGTACCGAGGGAAAAAAAAAAAAGAAATTGCTCTAACTTCCGTAGTGGTCTCTCTAGTTTGTTGATTGACTAAGTGGGAATGGGCCTTTGTCCTACAAAGTCCACCACTAAAGGAAGGCTGCTCTACAACCACAGCACTCCTGTCAAATTACAGAAACAATATGTGTTGTCTGGGCCTTCTCTTCCCTATTTTAGGTGTGTTTCTAAGGAGTAGGCTGGTTGTCATGGCTTACAAAGACCTTCTTCACTATCGGGATGCAAGAATACTGCAGTAGGCAGTCAAGAGGCACGGGCCATCTGTCCCTAATGGAGGGGTCTTTAGGAAATAAATAGCCTTCTGTTCAGAATGGTTTAGATGTGTCCATTCTTAAAGCCAAACTCAAGGTCAGATCCCTTCTCAAGGCCCAGTTCTAGGATCCTAAGCTTCCAAATTGAGGTTTGGTGTTTTAGGTGAGTCCCCTGAAAGCTGGTGTGTGGTCCTTAGGCCTTGCTGAACATGGGGGCCTGTGCCCCCACCCCAGTCCTTCCATTCCCTACTCACTCTCCACCGCCACTTTTCCACATTCCACCCGCAAGGAAGATGAGCTTGCGGGTCTTCTTTGAACATGATGCTTGAAGCCAGGCATGGTGGCGGACACATGTAATCCCAGTACTTGGAGACAGGAGGATCACAGGTTCTCAGCCAGCCTCAGCTCCTTAGGCCCTCAACAACTTAGTGAGACCCTGATTCAAAACAAAGAAAAGAAATAGGGCTGGGGGTGTGCCTCAGAGGTAGAATGCCCCTGGGTTCAATTCTCAGTACTGCAAAAAACAAAAATGATGCTTGAATTCCAGAATGCAGGAACCAGAGCAGCCCTTGCTTGTTGCTTGCAGCCATGCTTTTCCTGTGCATGGCGGTGGCAGGCCTGGCTGGGAAGAGGACTGCCCCACCCGCCATAGGTTAGCACAGCCACTTCCCAGGTAGCCAGGGAGCACTTAAGACCTTAGGAATGGACACAGCATCAAGCTAGAGAGAAAGGCCCAGTGTGGACAGTTAGAGAGGGGTGTTCCAGCCCAACCTAGTGCCTTCTTCCTTCAGGGCATCCCACAGCAGCAAAAGGGGTGCAGCGGGGAGCCACTTCCACAGCCCACGCCAGCCTGCCACGCACCTATTATTCATCAGCGTGCCTCTTTATTCTCTTACAAAGCACGATGCTCCAGACCCGGGAAAAAATGTGTCATAAAGGAGCAACTTTGCCTAGTGGGGAAAAACGCAAATGTCCCTGCCTACCACATGCTACATACTGAGTTTTCAAAAACTCCCCGACCACACCCCTTGGCTCTTTTGTTTGACTTCCTAGCAAGGCACTTGGGCCCACAGGATGTCTCTGGACTTAATCACTGTGGCTTGGGGGAGGCTGACGCTGGAGGTCCTCTCTGGAGTCTGCATGGCAAGTCCCACCTGGGTTCCGCCTTGCAGAGATGACTTGAGACCAGCTTCCACCTCACCATGCAGTTCCAGCAGCCCCTCCTCCATGCTGAAACTGTTGGAGAGAGAATACCATGAGGTTGGGCCTTTGAGCCGAAAAACAGGTGCACAGACTGATTTTCTTTTTCTGGAGCAGGAGCCTGAGCAGGAAAATTGTCATGTGAGTCGGCTGTGCTAGGATGGTTCCCAGGGGCGTCGGGTCTTCAGGGTTTCCACTAATCCCGTTTCACATGTCTGCGGGGTAGCCCTTTCTCCTGCCTTCCTTTTTTAACTATTTCTGGCAAAGACATATCTCTGGCTATAGAAACAAACAAACAAACCAAAAAAAAAAAAAAAAAAAGCCAGCCTGCTGTTTGCCCAAATCTCCCGTTTCTCAATGCTTTTGTCTGAAACCAATCACATATGTTTAGCTGACCCAAATCCATATCCCCCCTCCCTTTCAGCAGCCCAATTAGCTCATCAATATGCCAGAGATGATCTAAGCCCCAAATCATCACCTGCTCTAGACAGACAAAACCTGCCGGAAGGAAGGGGGCATTATAAATGATGCATACACCGGCTCCAGGCCTTCCGCAGCCGGCCGGCCTCCTCCCTCAGTGGGCGTGTGCGTCTGAGCACACATCTCCCACCCAGGGCCACCGCAGCCCCCTGCTCTGCTCAGGCCAGCAGCGGCACGGCATTTTAATGTCAGATGGAATCGCAGGGGCCCCGTTGCCATGGCAACCACGGGAGCGGAGCTAAAAGCAGCAGCCTGGGCCAGTGCCTCCCGCAGCCGCCGCAGCCCACCCTCGGCGGGAGCAGATTCCCTTTGTCTCGCTCGACTCCCCTCCCCCTCCCCACCGGCTCTCCTTTGTCGCCCCCAAGTCGTCGTAGTCGCTGGGCCTGGTTCCCTGCAGGTGCAGCGAGGGTGCGGGTACAGGCCGCACCGCCATCCCCCACAGGCCGCAGAAGAGCCCCAGGGGCCACGGATGATGCTTAGGGACCTGAAACCAATCTCTTAAGAGGATTAAGGGTCGAAACGCCCAGCAGACACTGCTCTTCCCTCACCTGGACACCCGCCCCTGGCTCAATGCCATGGCCCCTGTGACCACCAGGGCACGAAGACCCGGGCAGAGGCCCGCCCATCCGCGCCTGGGCTGCTCTCTTGCATGGGGCCGCTCCCCACAGAGCCACAGAGCTGCGAGGAGTGGAGCTGGAAGTCAGGACGACTCCCTGTTAAAGGATCCAGAGATTCCCTGCGGAT
>PVLC010017344.1:0-33919 GCA_004027655.1 Graphiurus murinus
TGGGAGTGAATCTACCATATGACCCAGCAATTCCACTACTGGGTATATACCCAAAAGAATGGAAACCAAACTATCAGACCGATGCATGTGTATCAATGTTTATAGCGGCTCAATTCACAATAGCCAAACTATGGAAGCAGCCAAGATGTCCATCCACAGATGAATGGATTACAAAACTATGGGATATATACACAATGGAGTTTCCATTCTTTTGGATAGATACCCAGAAGTGGTATTGCAGGATCGTACGGTAAGTTCACTCCCATTCATTTGAGGAACCTCCATACTGTTTTCCAAAGTGGTTGCACTAATTTGCAATCCCACCAACAATATATTAGGGTTAACACTTCTCCACACCCTCGCCAGCATAAGTTGTTGTTCGTGGTTTTTATGATTGCCGTTCTGATTGGAGTTAGGTAAAATCTCAAGAGAGTTTTGTTTTGCATCTCTCTGACTGCTAATGATGTTGAACATTACCTCATACATTTATTGGATATTTGTATTTCTTCTTTTTTGAAGTGTCTATTTAGATCCTTTGCCCATTTTCTGATTGGGTTGTTTGTTTTCTTAGCTGTGATTTTCTTGAGCTCTCTGTATATCCTAGATATTAGACCTCTATCAGAAGAGTAGCTGGAAAAAATTTTCTCCCACTCTGTGGGTTCTCTGTTGAGGTTCTTGATAGTTTCCTTAGCTGCACAGAAGCTCTTCAGTTTAATGCAGTCCCATGTATTGATCTTCCTTTAAGTTGTTTGTGCTTTTGGGGTCTTGTTGAGAAAGCATTTACCTGTGCCTATGTGTTGAAGTGTTGGTCCTACACCCTCTTCAGGTACCTGCAAGGTCTGTGGCCTGACTTTCAGGTCTTTGATCCACGTTGAGTTGACTCTTGTGCAGGGTGAGAAAGTGGGGTTTATTTCCATTTTCCTGCATATGGTTAACCAGTTTTGCCAACACCATTTGCTAAAGAGGCTATCTTTTTTCCAGTGTATATTTTTGGCTCCTTTGTCAAAAATCAATTGACTATAAACAAATGGGTGTTTCTGCTCCATTGGTCTTTGTGTCTGTTTTTGTGCCAATACCATGCTGTTTTTATTATTGTGGCTTTGTAGTAGAATTTGAAGTCAGGTATTGTGATACCTCCTGCATGGTTCTTGTTGCTAAGAACTACTTTGGCTATCCTGGGCTTTTTGTTGTTCCAAATTAATTTAAAGACTGATTTTTCTATGTCTGTGAGGAGTGACCTTGGTAATTTCATGTGTATTGCATTGAATCTATAGATCACTTTTGGGAGGATGGTCATTTTGATGATATTTATTCTGCCTATCCAAGAGCATGGTAGGTCTTTCCATTTTCTAAGGTCTTCATCAATTTCATTTTTTCAATTTTTTGTAGTTTTTCCTTATAGAGGTCTTTTACAAAACTCTTTGATTAGGTTTATCCCTAAGTCTTTTATTTTTCGGGGTGCTATTGTGAGTTGAATTGTTTTCTGGATTTCTTTTTCAGTGGATTTATGTTTGGCATACAGAAAAGCTTCTTAATTTTAAGACTGATTTTGTATCCAGACACTTTGCTGAATTTGTTGATCAGTTCTATGAGTCTTTTGGTTGAGTTTGTTGGGTCTTCTAAGTATAATATTATGTCATCTGCAAAAAGGGATAGTTTTAGTTCTTTTTTCCCTATTTTTAGCCCTTTGATTTCCTTCTCTTGTCTTATTGCTCTGGCTATAATCTCAAGTACTATATTTATCAGAAGATGTGATAATGGACATCCTTGTCTTGTTCTTGTTTTAAGTGGGAACTCTTGCAGTTTTTCTCCATTTAGTATGATGTTGGCTGTGGGCCAAGATGAAAAAGGCGATATTACCACCGACAGTATGGAAATACAGAGGATCATCAGAAACTATTTTGAAAAACGATACTCCAACAAAACAGAAAATCTAGTAGAAATTGACAAATTTCTAGACACATATAACCTTCCTAAATTGAGTCAAGAAGATATAAAAAAGTTAAACCGACCAATATCAAAGAAATAGAAACAGCAATAAAGACTTTACCATCAAACAAAAGCTTTCTTCCTTTTCACACATTGTCTATTCCTAATTCTCTTCCTAAAACTGCAAAGATTTTTGTTCTCTGAGGTTTAATATCATCCGATATTATCAATAGCTCCTTTGTCTTAAATATACCATTGTCTTCTTGGCATCATTGTTTATATTGTTCCTTAAGGTTCTGAGTCCGTAACATTAATGATAATTTTAAATCTTCAAATTTTCAATTGTGTTGCAGGACATTTTACAGAGGAATTTGAACCCTTTAGAAATCCTCAAGTTGGTAAGGAGAAAGGTAGCATTCAGGTCTTTAGCCACCTTGATTTTCCTAGCTGTTTTGTAGATTTGGACAAATATTATGGCATTTATCTGAAGAGTGACTTGCTAGGCTTTTTTAAAAAATGAATTTTGTTTTCTTTGGTTCTGGTTTAACTGTAACTTGTGAAACACTACACATTTCAAATACCAAAAGTGACCTCCCATTTATTTAGGTAAGTATAGATGTAGTCCTCACAGGGTAATGGGCACTGCTAAGATCTTATTTAGGGTGTTTCAGTTTTCTTCCTCTTTTCAAATTGATCATCTGCCTGAATTGCATAATTATGGGACAGAGCTTCAACAAGAAAACCAATGACCTATATGAGATCCTTGATCCTGAAAAATGCAACTCATTGATTTACAGATTGCTGTTGACAATTCAAAAACAAATGCTTTAATAAAGCAAGTTGTTTTTGAATGTTAACATAATAACCACGATAGGCAGCTCTTTATAATCAGAGGCTAATCATTATTAATTCCTTTGACATTCAGTGCAGTGACATTAATTATAATGAACTCTTTCAGCAAACGCCAAGTACAGTCCAGAGCTCTGTTGCAAATATGCTGCCATTTACAATTCGTTGCTGTACAGTCACTGGCAAGTGCATCTATATTGTCCAATTTTGAGCATCTTATCATAAATATGTAAATTCTCTGTAAATTAAAAAAATCAAATTTTTAAATGTTTGACAATTATGCCTCTTTTTTCTTGTATTCTGTGATTTTGAGATTTTGTTGAATTTAAAAATTTCTATTTTTCCTATCTAGTTATTTTTAGTAAGTATCTCCATTTAATATTTGCACATTCTCATTGTTTTTCTTACTGGTTAATTTTTCACTTTGTATTTTTTATCTCTGTATTTTTATGTATTTTGTGATTTTATCTTTATTTTTATACACTTTTATTTTTACATTATATTCTCACATCATAATGTAGTTCACAGTGATACATGCACACAGCACTTGGTGAGCTGCCCCCTCCAGCTTCCTCCTCTTCCCCATACATGATATTGAGATTGGCATTGGTATTCTCACACATATACAAAACATCAATGGAAGTGTTACCTTTATTAATTCTCCCTCCTCACCACCACCACCCTCCTTTAGAACACCTCCATTGCTCCATTGCTCCACTGGGATTTCTCCTCCATTATCTTAAGTTCCTCTTATGTCCCCATTATTCCTAGCTTTTGCGTGTGAGAGAAAACATATGACCCTTCACTTTCTGTGACTGGAAAACCTAACTTAATGTTCTCCAGGTCCATCCATTCACCTGCAAATGACATCAATTTGTTCTTCTTTATTACTGAATAGAATTCCATTGTATGTATATTCCATAATTTTGTAATCCATTCATCTGTTGATGGACACCTAGATTGATTCCATAATGTGGCTATTGTGAATTGTGCTGCTATGAACATAGATATGCATACATTACTGTAGTTTTCTGATTTCAGTCCCTTTGGAAAAATACCCAGGAGTGGTATAGCTGGATCATATGGCGGATTCATTCCCAGTTTTCTGAGGAACTTTCACACTGATCTCTATAGTGGCTGCACTAATTTTCAATCCCACTAAAAGTGTATAAGAGTTCCTATTTCCCCATATTCTCTTTAGCATTTATTGATGTTTGATTTCTTGCCATTCTAATTAGGATTAGATAGAATCTTAGTGTACTTTTGATTTGCATCTCCCTGATCACTAATTATGTTGAACATATTTTTTCTATATTTACTGACCATTTGTATTTCATTTTTTGTGAAATTTTTAGTTCACTTATCCATTTTTTTGATTGGGCTATTTTTTTAGCAGTACATTTTTTGAAGTTTTTTTTTTTTTTTTTGGTATATTTTAGATATTAGTCCTCTATCGTAGGTAGAGTAGTAGCTGGCAAAGACTTCCTATTCTGTTGGCTCTTTATTAATGTTATTGATGCTTCCTTTTGCTTCATAGAAACTCTTTAATAATAAAATCCTACTTATTAATCCTCATTTTCATTTCTTGTGATGGGGGTCTTATTGAGGAAGTTTCTCTCTGTGCCTATATGTGGAATGTTTGACCTATGCCTTCCTCTGGTAATTTCAAAGTCTCTGGTCTAATCTCCAGGTCTTTGATACATCTTGAGTTGACTCTTGTGCAGTGAAACAGGTTGTGATTTTAATCAAATTTTCTACAAATTTTAAATAGAGGTATTACCCCCCCTTTCTATTTTCACTAGCCTGAATGGAGAGAATGTGAATCATTTTATCACTTTTCAAGTTTCGTTGTAGTAGAAAAAATCACTCCATAAAAACATGAATACTCAAGCCGGGCGTGGTGGTGCACACTTGTAATCCCAGCATTCGGGAGGCTGAGACCGGAGGATCCAGGTTTGAGGCCGGCCTCAGCTATCTAGTGAGGCACTCCACAACTTAGTGAGACCCGGTTTCAAAATAAAGTAAAAAATAGGGCTGGGGGTATAGCTCAGAGGTAGAATGCCCCTGAGTTCAATCCCCAGTACCGAAAAAACAAAAAACAAAACAAAAAAAAACCCAAACATGAATACTCTAAATTAGTACTAATTTGTTTTGTCTCAGACATTTAGACTTTGTTACATTATCATGTTTTTGTTGTTTTTCTTCTGGTTGCTTTTTTTTTTTCTTTTGCAGTACTGGGGATTGAACTCAGGGGGATTCTACTTCTGAACTCCACCCTCCAGCCCTATTTTATTCTTTATTTTTGAAACAGGATCTCACTAAGTTGTGGAAGGCCTCACTTAGTAGCTGAGACTGGCTGTGAACCTGGATTCTCCAGTCTCAACCTCCCAAGTGCTGGGATTACTAGTGTGGGCCACCACGCCCAGTTTCCTGGTTGCTTTTGATAATGGTGTCTTCTTTTGGGGACAGTGATATAGTTGAAGACATGTTGGCTTTGGAATCAGACAGCTCTGTTATTTATTCATTGCATGATTCTGAGAAAAATACTGTGTTCAATCTAATGGGAATATAAGACTTTAGAGTATCTCTAATGCAGTTCATAGCACATGACAGATGTTAAATTCATTGTGAAGAATCAGAGCTAACATTTACTGGTCAGTCAAATTGTGTCTGGTCATGTGCAGTTTACAAGAGTCATTTTGTCTAGTCATCAGAACAGTGTAGTAAGGTAAATTAAGCACTTTAAAGATAAAGTAACAGACAGGGTAGCAAGATGGTGGTTTAATATGATCATCCAGCAGTCACCTCCCCATGGACATACCAGTTTGAACAGAAACTCTCACACCTAACAAGAGCTAAAGAATCCAGGTGAGAGTCCATAGACCTTGGTTTTAGCAAAACACAAAGAAAAGACACATTAAAGAAGGCAGGAAGGGAAGAGTTGCCAGCATCACTCCTACTACTACTCCAATAGATGCCTTTTGCTTGGAGGACGAAGAGGAAATTAAGTTCAGCCCTTACACTTGAAACCCTATATGAGACCCACCACAGTGAAATCTGCTGTTGAGAAGAGTCCCACAAACTCTACCCTAGGCCAGTGCCACCAGACTCAGCTTCTGGAACTATGACAGCCAGACAAAAAAGACTGCCTCCACCGTCTCTCTTCCAGCAATGGCATAGTGGAGGGGGGAACAAGACTCTACCCACTGAGAAGCAGGATGCAGGCATATGTCTTGGAACTCAGTGCTGGTGCCACTGTGGTGACCAAATCAGGCAAAAACCAGAAGCCCAATATTGAGGCAAGAACTCACATATGAGCCTCTAGACTTGGCTTGGCACCAGATGAGATCTGTGCACTAGGAGACAGCTTTGAATTTCTGGCTGCATCATCACCAGCTTTGGAGTGGTGCTAGAGTAACCCTGCTCCATACCATGCAGGTCCCCGAAACTGTGAAGCAAGTGCAACTCATCTCAGTGTCAGCCTTGGGGACCAACAAACTGGACTGCCCTGACCACCCACTGGTGATTGGCAGTGACTGGGGGGATCAGAAAGGGAGGTAGGTACTGTTATGGTTATGGTTATGGTACAATTGGTACTGTTATGGTTATGTTAGGTGTAAAAAGTCTTGGAGTGCTATTGTACAAATAGGATGGCTATAAATAATGATAGCACACTGTATATTTCCAAAAGCTGGAAGTTAGGAGCTTGACTATTTTTACTATAAATAAATGATTAATATTTGAAAAGATAGGTAACTTTAACCAGATTCAAACCTTACACAATATACATATGTATTGAAATGTCACATGATACCCCATATACATGTACAATTTTTGTGTTTCTACATATAATTTAAAAATAAATATAATTCATAAAAAACAAGGCAACTAAGATTCATAGTTGTTTAATAATTTATCCACAACTGCATCAGTGTTGAAATACCCAGTGGATTGAGGATGTGAATCCAGGAAGTCTATCCTAGAGCTCATGTTTTTAACCTGGGCTATTTTTTCTGTATTTCATTATCCATCTATTTCTCTTATAATTAGACAAATTTATGCCAGAGAAATTAGGTTTTAGGCAGAAAATTCATTTTTGTAAGTCATAAATAGTGTTTTAGGCACCAGTGTTCCAAGAATATTTTCTACACCCAGGAATTGAGTAGTTTTTGGTTGATCAGAGATATTTCTGAGTTTCTGTGTAAATATTTTTTTCTTTCAGCCTCCCTTTCTCTTTCTTCTCTTCCTCCTCTTCTTCCTTTTTCTCTTTGTGTCTCTGTTTCTCTCTCTCTCTCTCTCTCTCTCTCTCTCTCTCTCTCTCTCTCTCTCTCTTCCTCTCTCTCTCCATCTGTGTGTGTGTGTGTGTGTGTGTGTGTGTGTGTGTGTGTGTATGTGTTACTGAGGATTGAAACCAGGGGTATTCCATTTTTGAGGTACACCCTCAGTCCTTTCTTACTTTTTATTTTTTATTTTGAAACAGGGTCTCACTAAGTTACGGAGGGCCTTGCTAAGTTGCTGAGGCTGGCCTTGAACACAGGCATGCACCACCATGTCCAGCCTCCCCCTCTCTTTTCACTACAGAGCTGTCAGCATATCCTACCTGACTACTCTTAGCATTAAGCTATGACCCCAGGGCTCTGCAGAGCTAATTTCAGCAGAGACATTTGTTTTCTTTGGAGTCTGGACGATTCTCATAACCACCTCCACCACTGTGTCACTTACTATTCTACTTTTAAGAGTAAAAAGAAAAGAGAAATAGGATAAATAAAATGAAATAAGCTGAGAGATCACTCCATAAAATAGCAAAGATAAAACAATAAAAATATTTACCTGTAACACACACACACACACACACACACACACCATCTGGGCAAAACCTATCCAGAGAATCCATTAGCACCACCCATTTAAACCTGGAATTATTACAAACAGAGACACTCTGAGTAGGCTTCATATTCAAAGCAGAAAATGCTCCTCATAGACAGTAAAGTTTCCACTTTCTCCTCTGGCTCATTCTTTTTGTGTGTGTGTGTGGTACTAAGGATTGAACTCAGGGGCATTCTACCTCTGAGCTATACCCCCAGCCCTATTTTTTATTCTTTATTTTGAAACAGGGTCTCACTAAGTTGTGGAGTGCCTCACTAGGTAGCTGAGGCTGGCCACAAACCCTTATCCTCCTGTCTCAGCCTCCCAAATGCTGGGATTACGAGTGTGCGCCACCATGCCCGGCTTCCTCTGGCTCATTTTCTTTTTCTTCAACTTCTCCCAATAGATTTTTCCCTTAAGCAGTTCAGTCCTTTCCCAGAAGTTACCTTTTATACAATCTGTTCCAGTCAGAATTCTCACAACGATAATCTAAAGACCTGATCATGTAACTTAGAGGAAAGAAGATATATTTTCTTAGGGTTTTGAGTTCCGTCCATGTGAGAACAGGCCCCATGAATCTCAGGGCATAGTGGTAGACGGAGAGCACATGGGTTGTGTTCCTCACATGATGGAGCCAGAAGCAAAAGAGAAGACAAGGGGAGGAGGAAACATATATAATCCAAAGGCCACACCCCAGGGATCTACCTCCTCCAGTCACACTCTGCTGGCCTACCAGGTACCAGCCAGTTAAATCCATTCCAATGAATTTATTCACTGCAGGGTGACTATTAAATGTTCACCCTGGATATTAATAATAAATAAATGAGTTCTTTTAGGGGACATTTTATATCTAACTATAACACCATTAATCCCCCCAACTTGTTGATTAAAGAATCAGTTTGTAGTTTTTTCAGCATGTACAGTTATTTCTTGTCTACTTACCCTTGAGGGCAGAGAAAGAAGGTGGTCAGTGTAGTTTGAAGACGCTTCTAGGTGTCCTAAATTGCAACTCCATTCCTGCTTTCCAATTACTTGAATTGCAGTTATATAGTTTTAAAAAATGGGACTGTGAATTTGTTGTTTTCTTTTTCATTTTCTTTCATGATAAAAGAATCAGTCTTTGTACTGTCTTGAATTGGCATGCTATTAGTGGTGGTATAGGAATGGACATCGGAGGACCACTTGAGGTGTCTTCATAAAACTTTTTGCTTCTTCAATAAAATGATCCTTGCATAAATAGTTACTCTTGAGATTTCTTCTATTTAGGACCTAGAAAGTTAAGATATAAATTACAAGAGATCAGTTCCTTCAATAGACTCATTGTGGAGATTAGGGAAAGGAAACGATTTGCCGTAGAAATCCCAGAGATGACTGGTGACTGTTTTAAGGAAGAGTTCAATTTTCCTTGTTTAAAAAATAAAGTTAGCTAGGAGTGGTGGCACATGCTTGTAATCTCAATACTTGAGAGGCTGAGATGAGTATTACAGGTTCAAGCACACAGTAACTTAGTAAGACCCTGTTTCAAAAAAATGAATAAATAAACTAGGTTTGCGGGTGGAGCAAACCTGGGTTCAATCCCTAGTACCATAAAAACCTGTGCTGTTTTGTTTTTCCACTATCCTAAGAAGATGGTCAGAAGTTCAATTTTTATTACCGATTTAATACTTTCTCTCTTTCATATTTCTACATACCCCTCAGAATTGATGGAGAGTGGCTTTCTCCTGATTACAGGCTGAATTCTCTATGGTGCCCTGCAGAGGACATAAAAGATGGTTTGGCAGGTTAATGGTTAAACCTTGCAAGGTTCACACACGGGATAGTTTGGCCAGAAGTCTAAGGTGTGTTTCCCTTCAGTAGGAAGAATGAGGAGAGAGGAAGACAGTAAGTATGTATCTCATCTCATGGGATGCTGAGACTTTTGTTCTATTTTCAAACATGGTTTCTTGTGCAATCCTCAATTAAATCCTTGTCAGGCTTTCCTTGCATTTGGCTGAGCCCAGAAATCCAGATCTGCACTTTTTAAGTTGATGACTCCAGACATTTAGTGGGAATTAGTTTGCTCATCACTCTGACTGGCTCTCTGTTTAATTCACAAGGCCAGCAAGCCCAGGAGCACTCTGGCCACAGAGGTAATTTGGAACATGGTTAAAGGACAGGTAGCCTTGGGCTGGATCAGTAGTCATGGTGATATTGTGGGCCATTGAAATGCGTGCACTTGGCCAAACTATAGGGAGAAAAATGTTTTAAAGCTTCTGTATCATCATCATTATTATTATTATTATTATTATTATTATTATTATTATTATACTCAATGATAAATGAAAAGAGCATGGGTTTAGGTATGTGTTTGGATTTATATGCATAAAAATGTATCCAGGAATGTTTGTTTCAAGACACATTTGAGCATATAGTAGAGTGATTAGGTGGTTACCATATTTTTAGTTACTTATTGTACATGCATATCAAATATAGCTTTGAAAGTGATTTCATGTCCATTATTTAATTAATTATACTATAACTCTCCAAATGAATAAGGAAGGAGTTTTCTCAAGAAAATCACAGTTAAGAAAGCAAATAACCCAATCAAAAAATGGGAAAAGGATCTAAATAGATACTTCACAAAAGAAGAAATACAAATGGACAATAAATGTATGAGGAATTGTTCCACATCATTAGAAATCAGGGAGATGCAAATCAAAACTACCTTGGGATTTCACCTAACTCTAATCAGAATGGCAATCATAAAAAACACAAAGAACAACACCAGCTGGGGAGGGTGTGGAGAAGTGGGAACCCTAATACATTGTTGGTAGGATTGCAAACTTGTGCAACCACTTTGGAAAACAGTATGGAGGATTCTCAGATGAATGGGAATGAACCTACCATATGACCCAGCAATACCACTTCTGGGTATCTACCCAAAAGAATGGAAACCAAACTATCAGACCGACGCATGTGTATCTATATTTATAGCTGCACAATTCAGAATAGCCAAACTATGGAAACAGCCAAGATGTCCGTCGATAGATGAATGGATTACAAAACTGTGTGATATGTACACAATGGAACTTTACTCAGCCATAAAGAAGAACAAAATCATGTTATTTGAGGGGAAATGGATCCAACTGGAAAACATTATGTTAAGTGAGATTAACCAGTCACAAAGAATAAAGAAGCATATGTTCTCCCTAATATGCAGATGCTAGAGAGACGATGGGGCATAAGAGGATCTCCAGATGAAAGAGGAGAGACCCTCGATAAGCAAAGAAGTTGATTTAACCAAAGGGGATGGACGGGGTGGGTGTATCCTAAGGCACATGATGTACTTACACAATTATATCAAGGTCCCTCACTGAACTGAACCTGAGAGGGAGGGAGGGCAAGGGAGCAGGGTGGGAATTAGGGAAGGGGTCAAATGAGAAATGTGTGCAAATATGTCATTATTAATTTGTACCTAACAAAGATGTATGCTTACAATGCACGAATTATTACAATTAAAAAAATAACCCTGGCCAAAACCAGAAAAAAAGCTTCCAAAAAAAAAAAAAAAAAAGAAAGAAAAGAAAAAGAATAGAGAATCTCAGTGGTTTCCCAAGTTGATCCTTCAAAAAAAAGATTATGTTACTTGTAAGAAAATGGATGATACTGAACAATATTATGCTAAGTGAAATTAGTCAGTCTCAGAAAGTCAAGGGTAATATGTTTTCTCTCATTTGTGGGAGCTAGAGAAAATAGAAAATATAAGAGACTTTAAATAATGCAAACATAGTCTGTAGAGTTGTTGAAGGGGTTATGTGTGAGAGTAGGAAGGGGAAGGACTGGAAGAAAACAATTCAAATAATAGTATGGCGATATATCAAGTATAACTACCGATTTCACTCACTCTTGTGGGAAGGGAAGAGTGGACAGGGGGTGGGATGTGAAGAGAAATATGCAAGGAGCGATGTATGTATGTTTTAACTGTTTGTAACATCATAATTTCACTATGATGTATAATTGCAATGCACAAATAAAATAAATATGATATTCCTAAAATAAATGATAGGGACAGCTAAGTCCATTTCTAATCATTGAGAACTGCTCACAGTCAGATACAAAGATACAACTTTTTTTTCTTTTTTGGTTAAAAGAAACATGGTTCAGGTCTTCCTTCACCAAGGTTGGCAGGCAGTACAGTGACAATCATCTTTCAAGGTCACCTTTTTTTCCCTTCCCTTGGATTAAACTCCTAGGAAAGGGACATGGTCTTTTGCCATGATGGTTACCACTTTACAGCTCCTTGCCCAGGCCTGAGTGATTTCCTTGAGAGTGGAATCCCCCTCTTGGCATTGTTCCCTCCCCCGAGGGTTCAGCAATGGGGTCCCTCTGCCTGACCTCTCTGAGACTTGCCTTAGCATCTGTCCTCAAATGTTCCCTTACAGGTTGTCTACTTTCTTTGAACAACTATTCCCAAACTTGCTTCTGCTAACATGGTTCTGAAACCTGGTCAGTCCCCTCCACATTCCTGTTTGACCTTTTATGTTGATAGCTTAGGCTTTCTCACAGTAGGACAGCACCTAGGTATTTGGGGTTCTAGGTTCCAAATATGTTCTGGGGGGGTGGCTGTAGAAGGTGCTCCCACATGACATCATTTTATATTGGTTGAAGCAGATCGATTGTCCAAATTCAAGACAATGGGTTCAGACCCATTGGAAAGTGAGCCCAGAAGTTCCTGATGGTCTTTAATTTGATACACTACATTTCTGAGATCCTCTCACGTTTGGAGAATCACACTCAACTCTGCTCCAGTGTCTATTCACTCTGAATGAGCTATCTCTGAATAGGGTTTGTCCTTGAAGTACAATTCCTTCAATTTGCAACACTAGGTACTTTGTCTCATGGTGAAAGAGCTTAATTACTAATTAAGAAGTGCCCAATAGTCACATAGCCAGGACTCAGTTCCTAAACTGTCAAGGGTCTTCCCACTTTCTGGGATTAGTGTTGGCAGTGGGAGACACCTTTATTGTGTTGTGATAAATTAACTTCCTTTGAGAAACTAAATAATTTGATAGCATTTTTTTTCCATCCTGCTTACTTTAGTTTTTATTAAATCCATCTGCTGGATATAAGTATTGTAAGTATTGACTAAATGAACTGAATGAGTGAATGAGAGAATATGTAATATTGAAGGGATGCATGTCTCTTGATTCTAACAAGGACAGGATTAATTAGCAGTGTGAGGCATCAAGGCTGCTGCCTCTGTCAACACTGATTCCACCCAATCTTCAAGAAGCTTAGACTTCAGTGGTTTCTTAACAATAAAACACAATAATTCATGTGTGGTTTTCTCAAAGCATGGACACCCAAGAAATGGTACCGGGCTTTGTTTTTTCCTATTATGATAAGATCTTCAATGCCAGCTCACTGTGATAATGAAGTGATTGTTAATTCTTGCATGGTAGCCCCCTCAGGCTAATTTCTTTAAAGCACTAATTTCTGAGAGAGCTTGAATTACACATCAAATTCTACTTTTCATAAAAATTCAATGAAACATCAAGCCAGAGGCAGGACAGATGTTGCCCTTATGAAAGTGATCAGTGAAACACTTGCTAAAAGTTCATTTAGAGGGGCATCATTTTATGAAACATGCTTGTTAGTAGTACTCAGAATGTCTAGTTAATGAGCTGCTTAAATAGTTTCTAGGTCTGGAGTGGGACCCTAGAACCTGTGTTCTTAACAAGTTCCTTAGGGGACTCTGTTCACATTGTTTGAAATCCAACCTATCACACACACACACACACACACATGTACATACATATATATATATATATATATGCACAAATACAAATAAATACGTACTAGTGCTTTCCCCAAAATCACAGAAGTGAAAGAGCCAAGAAAAGGTAGAGTGGGAGAGTGATTTTATTTTTTCTTTATTTTATTATATATATTTTTTGGTACTCTTGTTTGAACCCAGGGCCATACTACCCCTGAGCTACACTCCCCAAAATCCTATTTTTGAAATAGGATTTCACTCTGTTGTGGAGGACCTCACTAAGTTGCTGAGGCTGGTCATAAACCTACAATCCTCTTGGCTAAGCCTTCTCCCTTATTGAGTAATTGAGTACTAGGATTACAGGCATGAGTTAATATATATATATATATATATATATATATATATATATATATATATATATATATGTGTGTGTGTGTGTGTGTATGTATTATTAAAATATATAAAATATATGCTGTAATTATATATCATAATATAGTTCAGCATGATAGAAACACGTATACACATAACCGTTGGTGTGCTTTCTTCCAGATCTTACCTTACTTCCTCAAACTCCCCATACAGAGTATTGAAATTGGTATTGGTAACTTCAGGATAATGATTAGTTGTTCTCATTAGAAAAGCATTGTTGGTTGGTTGGTAACATTAATTAATTGAGCAGTAGTTAGGAGATAAAATGAAATGGCCACTATTAAGCTATAGAGAACTTTAGTTTGGCTTATATATTATAAGATAAGGAAATAAAGGAAACAAACAGTTGCCTAATTTCTACTCTAAGTTCCTATTTTGGAAATTAATTCCTTTTAACATGAATATGTTAATAATGCTTATATTTATTTTTCCTGGTGTAAAGTGTAATAAATCAAGACTCAGAGATGTGAAAGAACTAAATATATTCAGATAGGAGGTTTTGAAAAGAAGAATCCAACTAAAGTCTCACTCCAAAGCCAGACCTCTTTCTGCTACATTAAGAGTTTTCAAGAGCACCAATTCAGTCCCCAAAATAAATAGATACATATCTTGTGTAACTGTTTTTTTAACTGTAAAAAATAATATAAAATAAAACAATATGGTAAAAATGATGTGGGCACAAGTTGCTGGTTGAAGATAGATTATGCTAGTTTGGTCATTTGGTTTACCTACCCCAACACTGAAATAATGGTTACCACACACTAAACTCTTCAGTATAGATGAAGAGATATTTGTTTTACAGGTCCCTAAAGAATAAGAAATTATGATTTTATTCTAAGAAAAATGGAATTTCAAAGCCTGGGAACCATTCAGTTAATATAAGTTATAGAAGACACAAATTATAAATTTTTAGAAGACTTGCTTTGGAACAGTGCAGAGAAGACAAGGGATGGGTAGGAATAGAAGCAGAGTGATCAGCTAGGTGATTACTGCCATAAACCGGATAGCAGTGGTAGTGAAGTAATTCTAGTGGAGAGAGTAAAAATGGAATTAATGTGCCTTTGTGTGTATATATTGTGGGCATGTAGAATGGAAAGAATATATTAATGAATGACATGGATGAGAACATGAAAAGCAAAAGGAAGGAATCAGAAATAACTTCTGTTTTTTAGAATACCACTCACTGAGATGGAAAACTTGGAAGTTTGGGGTTATAAACCTGAACTCTCATTTTGGACACAATGAATACACTATTAATTCCCAATTAACATATGAAAAAGAACTTGATCTATTTTGACCTGAGAGAATGTATTTCATGGCCTTGTAGATTTTCAACCATGCATAAGGCAGAACTAGAAACTCCATGAATTAGATTTTCACCTAAACTTCCCCAAATAACACCTGTTTTAAGTTAAATCCAAAGTCCTGATTAAGTTTATATGCATCACAAATTGGTTATCTTTTGGAAAAACCTCAGGCTTTGGCTTATTGCTGAGAGTTATGAAGAAGAAAACACTTTATTAATAATAGACTTTACACATACAATTTTATTTCCCCCCCCCAAAGGACCAGGGAATCTATTTTATAAACTTCTCAATGTAAGGGTTATACATTGCATTTGTTATTGAATTGAGTTTTTCTCCAACTTTATAAAACATTGTTCATTGTTGAGGCTTACATGTTTGTAGGATGAATGGTCATTTTTAGTTCTTGTTTTTAAATTAGCTTGCAGGTTTCTGACAACAGGAACAAATGATATCTTAGGCTTCTTAGAATCCACCTAGTGACTAGGAACTTGATGCCATGAAAGGAATTGAAATCTGATATTAGAGAAGATATAAATTTGAATGATAGCACCACTGCATATCTTTTGTTTGACTTTGAACAAACTGACCTTGTTAAATTATTACTTTATGCCAGGTGTGGTGGCTAGTGCTTGTAATCCCAGTACTTGAGAGGCTGAGATAGATAGAAAGATCACAGGTTCAAGGACAGCCTCAGCAAGTAGTGAGATTCTCATCAACCTAGTAAGACCCTGTTTTCAAATAAGAAATAAAATCAGGCTGGGGGTGTAACTTGAGATAGAATGCCTCTGGGTTCAATCTCCAGTACCACACACACACACACACACACACACACACACACACACACACACAGTACTTTTTTCATCTGTAAACTGCAATCACAAAACCAGTTATCACATGCTGGCCATGAGAATTATATAAGAAAAGTTAAATAAAAGCTTACAGTTCTTGACATACATTGAAGTCCTTTGTACATACTAGTTTCCCTTCCTGAAGCATAACTTTATGCAAAGATTCAATAAATATTTGTCTAGTAAATGAATGACATTATCTTTAGAATATCATTTATCATTGATTCTTAATGGGTTTTGCATTTGGGGTCAAAAGGACACTCTGTCAACCCTTTCCCATTCGGTGTTAATAGCTGTAGAGTGTCACAGATCACAAAACCATACTTAACGCTTGTTGCTATTATCAATCAGTCCAGCTGAACTTCAGCAGGCACACATCATGTAATTGAGTCAGATTAATTTTAATAACTAAAATGTGACCATTAGCATTCGTGGAAATGGGAATAAAATTGTCCCCATCACAAGTTAAATTACTGCTTCTGTTCATAAATTTTAAAACAGCTGATTCTGAATTTCCACCTGCATCCTTTAAAATGATCCTTCTATCTTCTCATTATTCTTTCAGTAGATATTTAGGCAGAAGTTCATCTATGCTTGTCCTTAGAATAAAGCTAGAATATAGCTGGGAAAAAACTGTTTCTCATTGAATTACTTACACTAATAAAGCTTAAATCTTAAGTGAGAAATAGGAAGAACTCAAGACCTTGTCCTCCTCAAATATTGTCTTTGACAGTATTTTGTATGATTATTCTCCCCTTGAAGTACTAATTTATAGGAACCCTGCTACTAGATATCATGTTATAATACACATATACTAGTTAAACTTCACTCCCTGTGCAGAAGTTGAGAGCCACTTGTTAATAAACAAATAAATATATTTTTCTGAGGGCTTCCCAGCTTTTCTAGAAGTACTCCTGCTCTCATTTCTAATCAAAGGAATTTAACTCTTTTAATAGTATTCATGCATAAAGAGATCTACAGATTCTTCTTAACCACTAAAATAAGAAAACCAAAAGATTTAAATAAGCAACCAGACATATGTGTAATTGAAGAAAAAACTTTCAGTATTCTAAATATTTTGTCTTTTATAATTTATCTACAAATGTAGTATAATCTCAATTCTATTATTTTTATACTACTTTCTATTATTTTTATACTACTTTCTACCAAATACACAATATATCCTGGAATATTTAGCCAGCAAAAAATGAAAAACACAGCACAACAGAATAAAATGTAAGAAGGTGGGGGTTGCTTAATTCTCAAAGTATTAAAGCATATTCCAAAATTATATCATTAACTCATCATGAGAGTTATACACGTATAGATTACCAGATCACTGGAAGAGAATAAAAAGTTCAGTAACAGCCTGAAGCACACTTAAGAGATGTGGACATAATAAACAGTGAGATGCGGCATTAGTAGGGTAACAAGTACTGGAATAAGTGGCTAATTATTGATATAAATTAAAATTATAAGGGGGACACCCTAATGAGCATGATGTACTTTCATGAACACATCAAAGTCAATCACTAAACTGAACTTGAAAAGGAGGGAGGATGAGGGAGTGGGGTGGGAATTGGGGAAGGGTTAAATGAGAAATGTGTGCATGTATGCCTTTATCTATACCAGCTTGTACCTAACAAAGATGTATGATTACAATGCACCAATTAAAAATTAAAAAATAATAAAATAATGAAATACACAAAAAAATAAATTATAGTCTATTTTAAACCTTATGCCAAAATAAATTTCTGAAAAATGAGAAACATAAGCAGTAGAAGAAAGCAGTATTGAATGATTTTCAAGTGTAGAGACAAAGAAAACTCTTCTAATAGTGAAAACAAAAGGAGAAAATATAATTGGATGCATTTTATGTTCGACCATTTTAAGTTTTCTAAAATATTGGTAGTTGTTGTAGGCCCTCTTATAACATATATTTTGTATCCTTCCTCTTTTCTACAATAAGCCCTATTCTATTGAGCTATCTATTCTATCCCCAGTTTTAGGAGCAAATACTAATTAGCCTCATCCAAGAATAGCAAATTACAATACTAGGCCATTTTTTAAAAAGAATTTTATTATGGGATTCGCAATTACATATCATAATGATCTTCAAATTGATGCATTCATATGTGCACACAACAACTTTTGGTGTATTTCCTACTGCATCCCACACCACTCCCTTCCCTCCCCATATATGCTAGTGAGGTAAGTAGTGATACTTTCATATGTAAACATAATATTATTTGATCTTTTTGTGTTTATGAACTCAGCAAAGTTTGAAAAGACTGGTCATATTATAGTTATCAGTATAATAGGGAAATTCATACATTTCACTGATACTTTTCAGAAACAATATATGAATGTATCACTAAATATAAAATTACGTGTTTCTAATCTGAAAATTCCTCTTCTAGAAATTTATCTTAAGGAAGAGCAAATATTTTTAGGGGCAAAAATATTTATGACAGTGTTGCTTATAATAGCAAAAAAGTACAGGCTGAGTGTCCCTACTTCAAAAATCTGAAACCCCAAATTCTCCATAACTTGAAACTTTTTAAGCATTAACATAATGTCACAAGCAGGAGACTCCACACCTGATCCCTGTGATGGGTTGAAGTTAAAATGCAGGTGCACTAAGAATGTTGCATAAAATTACCTCCAGATCTGGGTGTGGTAGTGCACCCTGTAATCCCAGGAGTTGTAAGGTTAATCCAGGAGGATCTCAGGTTGCAGGCCAGCCACAGGTTCAGCAGTTTAGGAAGACCCTCAGCAATTTAGCAAGACCATATTTCTTTTTTTTTTTTAACAGTTTATTATAATTTATTTTATTTAACAATCTAAGAAGTTCGCAGCCATCAGAAGCTCCAGTGCAATTTCAGGTGCAATTGGGAATTCAGGAATCTCGGTGGAGCTGCAAGACCATATTTCAAAACAAAACAAAAACAAAAATTGTGTAACTCAGGGATAGAATGCCCCTGGTTCAATCACCAGTACAAAAACAAACAAAACACAAAACCATCCATTGTGTGGATACCCATAATTTGGCTATTGTGCATTGTGCTGCTATGAACATAGATATGCATGCATCAATGTAGTTCTTTGATTTCAATCCCTTTGGGAAGATACTCATGAATGATATAGCTGGATCATAAGGTGGATCCATTCCCAGTTTTCTAAGAAACCTCTACACTGATCTCCATAGTGGCTGGACTAATTTGCAATCCAACCAACAGTGTAAAAGAATTCTAATTTCTCCATATCCTTGCCAACATTATTTGTTTTTTGACTTCTTGATGATTGCCATTCTGATTGGGGTTAAATGGAATCTCAGTGTAGTTTTGATTTGCATCTCCCTGATTGCTAAGGATGTTAAATATTTTTTTCATTTATTTATTGGCCATTTGTATTTTTTCTTTTGTAAAGTGTCTGTTTAGTTCAATTTCCCATTTCCCATTTATTTTTTTAAGTGTAATAACTTTTAACTTCATTGTATATTCTAGTTATTTGTCCTCTATCAGAGAGATAACTGGCAAAGATCTCCCATTCTGTAGGCTTTCTCTTTAGACTCTGATGGTTTCCCTTGATGAGCAGAAACTTTTTAGTTTAATTCCATCCCATTTATTAATTCTTGTTTTAATTTACTGAATTATGGGGGTCTTGTTGAGGAAGTTTCTACCTGTGCCTAAATGTCAGAGATTCGGATCTATACCCTCCCTAGTAGCTTCAAAGTCTCTGGTCTAATTTTCAGGTCTTTTATCCATTTCCAGTTGACGCCTGTGCGGGGTGAGAGGTGAGAATTTGGTCCCATTTTTCTACAAATGGATAGCCAGTTTTCTCAACACCATCTGTTGAAAAGATTATATTTTCTCCAATGTGTTTGGCACCTTTGTAAAAAGTCAAGTGGCTATAAATGTGTGGATTTGTTTCTATACCTTCTATTCTGTTCCATTGGTCTCTGTGTGTTTTTGTGCCAATACCATGCTGTTTTTATTACTACAGCTCTGTAGTATAATTTGAAGTCAGGAATTGTGATGCTTACTTCATGATTCTTATTGCTGAGAATTTCTTTGACAATTCTGGGTCTTTTGTTTCTCCATATGAAATTTATGACTGATTTTCTAGGTCTGTGAGTAATGAAATTGATATTTTGATAAGAATTGTATTGACTCTGTAGATCACTTTTGGTAGAATGGCCATTTTGAAATATTTATTCTGCTTATCTAAGAGCAAGGGAGATCTTTCCATCTTCTAAGATCTTCAATTTCTTCCTTTAGTGTTTTATAATTTTCATTGCAGAGATCTTTTACCTACTTGGTTATGTTTATTACTAGGTATTTTGTTGGCTTTGAGTTTATTGTGAATGGTGTTGTTCTCTGGATTTCTTTTTCAATGGATTCATGGTTGGCATATAGAAAGCTACTGATTTTTTTTTTATTGATTTTGTATCCTGCTACTTTGCTGAATTTATTAATCAGCTCTAGTAGTCTTTTGGTTGAATTGTTTTGGGGGTCTTCTAAATACAGGATCATACCATCTGCGAATAGAAATAATTTCAGATCTTTTCCTATTTTAGTTCCTTAGATATCCTTCTTTTGTTTTACTGCTCTGGCAAGAGTCTCAAGGACTATATTGAAAAGGATTGGTGATAGTGAGCATCCTTGTTCTTGATTTTAAAGGGAATTCCTAGTTTTTCCTTGTTCAATATGATGCTGGCTTTGTGTTTATTGTATATTGCCTTAATGATGTTGAGGTAAATTCCTTCTATTCTGATTTTTGGCAGTGTTTTTCTAACATGAATGGGTGTTGGATTTTGTCAAATGCTTTTTTAGAATCTATTGATATGATAATGTAATTGTTGTCCTTAGTTCTATTTTAGTGGTGAATAACATGTATTGATTTTCATATGTTGGACCAGCCTTGCATTCCTAGGATGAAATCAACTTGGTTGTGATGTACAATTTTCTTCATGTGGTTGTGAATATGTAAGATTAGTATTTTGTTTAGAATTTTTGAATCTATGTTCATCAATTATATTAGCCTATAGTTTGCTTTTCTTGAGGAATCTTTATTTAGTTTTGGCATTAAGGTGGTAGTGGCCTCATAGAAGAAATTTGGAGGGAATCCATCTCTTTGAATTTCACAGAATAGCTTGTGAAGTATTGGGTTTAGTTCTTCTATAAAGGTTTTGTAGAATTCAGCTAGGAATTCCTCTGGACCTGGGATTTTCTTTGATAGAATGCTTTTTTTATTGCTGTTCGCATCTCTCTGCTTGCTATTGGTCAGTTTAGGTTTTCTATATCTTCTTGGTTCAATTTAAATAGGTTGTATATGTCTAGAAATTTGTTGATTTTTTCCATGTTATTTGCATATAAATTTATTTTCTGTCATTTTGAGTTCTATTTTCTGTTTGCTGTTTTATTTCTCTTTCACTTAGTTGCCCGTCTGGTTAAATCTGCCCCTCCTCTCTCTGATTCTGGTATTTGCTGTGTGTGTGTGTGTGTGTGTGTGTGTGTGTGTGTATGAGAGAGAGAGAGAGAGAGAGAGAGAGAGAGAGAGAGAGAGAGAGAAAGAGAGAATTTCTTTAAGTATTTTCTATAGTGTTGGATTGGTAGTCATGAATTTTCTCCTTGTCTTGGGACTTTTTATTTCTCCATGAATTTTGAATGATATCATTGCTGCATATAGCCATCTTAATTGGAAGTTGTTTTCTTTCAGGATCTGGAGTACATCATAATATCCCCTCCTGGCTTTCATAAAGTGGGTTGAGAAGTCTTGAGTGATTCTCATTGTTTTGCCTCTGAATGTCACCAATTCTTTAGTTCTTGTTGCTTTTAAGATTCTCTCTTTGACCTCTATGTTAATCATTTTAATTATTATCTGGCATGAGGAAGTCCTTCTTTAATCTTGTCTTGTTGATGTTCTGAATGTCTCCTGTATGTGCATGTCAAAGTATTTTATATGTTTGGGAAATTCTATGATATTATTTCTCTGAAGAAGTTTCTGATACTCTTTGTTTGTGCTTTTAGACCTTCTTCAATGCATATTATCCATAAGTTAGATCATTTCATATTTTCCCATGTTTCTTGTATGTTCAGGTCATGTTGTTGCATTATCTTCTCTATATTGTTGACTTTGCTTTCAGTTTTGAATGAGCTGTCTTCCAAAAGTCAAACTCTATTTTTCATGTGGGATAGCCTGCCAGAGATGGTTTTAACTGAGGTCTTTAATTAATTTATTGACTCCTTCATTTTGCTCATTGCCTTTTTTTTAGTTCTTTAGTTCCTCATCTCAATTTCTCTATTTATGTAGACTCTTTTTTATTTCATTTCTGAGGTTTTTTATCATATTGAAGATCAAAATTCAGAATTCTCCTTCTGGCATTTCCTGCAAGTCAGTATTGGTGATCTCCATTGTGGTGTTGTTGGAGTTTATTGTTTCCTCATTGTTCTTCATTCTCATGTTTTAGAGTTATCAGGTTTGTATTTATTTTGTCTTGCCATCTTCTTACCCTTGGTATGTGAGTCCTGTGTCTATTTGTTATCCCTTTATAATAAGGTCTATTCTGAGGGTATATGTTTGCCTCTGCAAATCTATCTCATAATCAAACTTTTGAGTTTGTCCCCTAGAGACTCTTTAACAAGATATAGTTCTTATTGCAGACAAACAGGAGTCTCTGGATGCAGGCTGCTGTGCTCTCCAGGCCCACACTCCATAGGGCAAGAGACTATGATGTTCTGTTCAGAGCCTGCAGCCTGCTGGTTGGGATTTAATCCCTCACAGACACCACTACTGCTTTTCTGATTGTGAACCCATGAAGCTGCAGAGTACTGACCTCTGGCCTCTATGGCCATTGGGCTTAAGCTCAGCAGGGCCAGAGATCACTATGTTTCAAGCTTGTGGTCCAGCTCACTGAGTTTTGATGGCCAAAGGACACCATCAATGATCTGCTAGTTACAATCCCATGGAACATTGTCAGTCCCTGCCATGCATGCATACCAGGCACAAAGTCTGCTGGTGGAGAGAGTGAGTGTTGAGTTCCCAGCCTCTAGTTGTGATGTTTTGAACCCATGTTGGCCCCTGGACTCTCTGCTTTCAGGGCTCAAACTCTGACAGGGAGAGATTGTATTGTTCTGAGCCTGGGGCTTGAGTAGCTCAGTTATTTAACCCCAGTAACATTGGTGCTGCTCTGGGAAGCTGTGATCATGTGACACCTTATTGGCCTCTGGCCTTGATGGTTGTAGCACCCAAACAACAGGCATAGCTTTCCAAGCCTACAACTCGATTGGCTGAGTTATTTCACCCCACAGACACCATGGCTCACAGTCCTATGGTGATTGCTGGAGAACCTGCAAGGGCTGCCAACTGCTGATTCTATCTAGGTCCCTCCCACCCAAATGTCCCTAGGGGCTGTCTGCTAATTCAACTTTCTGCTGTGTCCAACTGTAACTCCATTCCCACCTCCACAGGGGCGATCTGCAAACTCACAGATGCTGAGACTCTGTTGATTGCCACAGAAGTCCCTGTGGCCATGCAGGGCAGAATCCTGCTGGGATGGTTTCTTAACTCCCAGTTTTGACAGGTGTAGTTTGGGTCTCTGCAGGCAGAGATGATGTCAGCTGCAGCCGCAGGATTTTGCTGTGTGCTCTGGCTGGGCCATCTGGGGAAATCTTGAGGTATTCGAACTTGGAGAGAAGAGTACAAATGCTTTTAATGATGGTCTGTAATCACTGGCTCAACAAAGTTCTACTGCTTCTGTGTTGGAATTGGTCTCAAATTGTTGGACTCATCAAGATTTCACTGCCTCTGCCCTCCACTCACCAGGTGAGATTCGGGGAACTCTCTTCAGTCCTCTGCTCCTCTGCTGCCTCAATTCTACCTTGTCTTGACTGTTGTTCTTTTGTTTGGTTTTGACTGTTTTTCTTTCCTTTTCAAGAAGAAGTCTTCCCGGTGGTTGAGTTCCAAGTCTCACACATTGTCTCCTTCTATTTCACCATCTTTAATAATCTACATACCAACTTAAAAGTAGGGCAGGGTGAATACATATCAAATTCTCCTGGGACACTATTTTCTTCAATGATTATTAACACCTCTTTTGTTCTAAAAAGATCTCATTTGGACAAGAAATAATATAGACATACTAGTTATGTATGATTATTTCACTTTATCAATCTATATTAATTTATTTATATTCATTAATAATAATTATATATATTCATTTACTGAAGAGCTTCTGTGCAGCAAAGGAAACTATCAAGAACCTCAACAGAGCAAGGCGTGGTGGCACACTCCCAGCATTCGGGAGGCTGAGACCGGAGGATCCGGGTTCGAGGCCAGCCTCAGCTATCTAGTGAGGCACTCCACAACTTAGTGAGACCTGGTTTCAAAATAAAGAATAAAAAATAGGGCTGGGGGTATAGCTCAGAAGTAGAATGCCCCTGAGTTTAATCTCTAGTACCACAAAACAAAACAAAACAAAAAAAGAACCTCAACAGAGAGCCCACAGAGCGGGAGAAAATTACTCTTCTGATAGAGGACTAATATCTAGGATATACAGAGAACTCAAGAAAATAACAGCTAAGAAAACAAATAACCCAATCAAAAAATGGGGCAAAGGATCTAAATGGACACCTCACAAAAGAAGAAATACAAATGGCCAATAAATATATGAGGACATTTTCTACATCATGAGCAATCAGAGAGATGCAAATAAAAACTACCTTGAGATTTCACCTAACTCCAATCTGAATGGCAATCATAAAAAACAGGAACAACAACACCTACTGGCGAGGGTGTGGAAAAGTGGGAACCCTAATAAGTCTTGAAATGAGAATATATTTAATACTTGGGAATGGGAGAAAGAATAATAAAGATATTTCAATGTGGAAAAAACAAAATGGTATGTTTCAGACAATGTGTATATACTGTATAATAGACAGACATAGATAAACTATATTATAAATTATTTATTTTTCATTATTTAGAGAATATTTTATTAGTTTCTGTAATCAAACCCACATATATAAGACCTTACATATTTAATACAGCGTGTTATCCCTGTACACATGAAAAAATTAAGTTTAACATTTGAGGCTCAATATGGGCTATTTATTTCTGTACAATGCCAAATCAACACAATAAACTAGGATACTTTTTCCAAAGTTGACAGTACAAATCAAGTTTCAAAAATTCAAATCATATATATATACATATATATATGTGTGTGTGTGTGTGTATGTATGTCTATATATGTATACAAATACATATATATGTTTATTTATATATGTACATATATATACATATATACATATATTTATTTATTTATATAAAAAGCCCAGACTGCAGAACCTGGATATGTTGTAAATTAAAAAACTTAAAAGCTTATAAAAATATCCTAGCTTTGCTGCTTTCTTTCAACTACTTTTTAATGGTTTCCTTGTAGCAAAGCATTTGTGGGAGGTAGATGAAGTGTTGACTTTTGTTCAGTTTCAGCAATCTGGTGATGAAACCAGTATAAACCCATTTCTGCAAAATTTTCCAGGGAGGAAGCTGTTTTTCAGTAAGCAGAGGAAAAGACCTAGTTTCTCTCAACAGACAGTAAAGTGATAAGTAGTGAATGCTCCAAGCAGAGGAAGAGACTTGGAAGAACATGAGACATCGTCTCAGATAGAGATTGTTCTTGGTTAGAGGAGAATGGTAGAGGAATCTCACTGTGTCAGTGATGACACATGCTTTTCTTTAAATATCTGAATTTTTCACAGATATTTGTGAGAGATTTGTAGAGAATTGGAACAAATATTACTTATTGGGCTAATGGGAACTGCAGAATGTGAGATCCCCAGCTAGGGTATATTGCTGAAGTTCATGAAGACCCAGCTAGAGTTGCCTGGTGATACCATGGAGGGGCTGCCCACAGGGAGGGATTGTCCTTAAGGTTCTGATAGAAGTTTGAATCAGCATATCTCAGAATATTTCTGACCTTAAGGGAAGACTCATACTGAAGTTAAACTATGTCCTAAGAAATGCCAGTTATATTTAGCAGGAGCTGGTATTGTTGGATTTAAAATTATAAAATGTACCAGCACATGCTCAGATATGAACCCCAAATGTTAACTAATATGACTCTTTAATGTCTAAGTAAGACTAACTAACCTGCACTGCTCTGTACTAACCCACATTCCCCCTTCTACTATTTTTGCTAAAGGCCAAGGATCTTCTCGTGTGGTCAGCAAATTCCTGGGAACATTCTTTTCTCAAGTTCACTTTTGGTTTGAGTTCTTGCTCCAGCTCATTACCCTGTGTGTGAAACTTTCCTCACATAGGTCAATGTGGAGATTTCATTTATTTATTTATTTATTTATTTTTTGTTACACACACCCAGGTCTCACACACAACTCAGAGAAGGCATGTGTGGGTGAAGGACACTTTACCGAACATTTGGGGATAAGGAGAGATTAAAGACCACACACTTTAAACTGACTGCTAGATCATTGTGATTTTTGTGTGGTTGCCATTTTTACAAATCCTGATCTTTCTTTTTACAATTTATTTAACCTCTCTGTCTCTTGCTCTGTCTCTCTTCTTCTTTCATCTTCTCACTGTCACCTCTCTTCCTCTGCTCCTTTCTTCTCAGGCATAAAAACAAATACTTTCTGTATTCTTATATACAGCAAGTTAGCTCTTTCTCATCCTTTCCCACAGGCTTAGTTTGGCTTCTTTTGTGAATCTACTCTTTAAAATTACTCTAGTCTAATTAAATTCCTAGACAATGTGTCTTATTTCTCCATTACCCATCTGGGTGAGGTGGAGATTTTATTTTACAGTTTTAATTGTATTTCTCAATTTTGCTACCAATTCACACATCTTTTACATTTCTTATGGCAGGCAGTTAAATAATTCATACTCTATTTTATTAAATAGCCCATTATAATGAAGAGTTATTGAAGAGAGAAGAACATTTTCATTTTATCTCCAGTAGTTATTCAAGTTTGGAATAAGTCAAAGCATTTTGATTATATTTAAAAACTCAAAGCAATATTGTAACCCAGTGGTGTTGAGCTACATTTTAGGCATTGGAGAAAGTTTGGGTCAGTAACTAACATACTGAATTCAGAAAAGTATTGAGGGTCCTTATAATATCATGCTGGACTTTTTACTGACATCATAGTTAATCTGAAAATGGTGGAAATAAGTTACAACAACAATCTAATTAAATATATATTCTCAGCTGGGCGTAATGGCATATTCCTGCACTCCCAGTACTTAGAAGGCTGAGACAAATGGATCTCAGGTTCAAGGACAGCCTCAGCAACTTAGTGACACTCTTAGCGAGACCCTACTTTGAAACAAGAAATATAACAAGGGCTAGGGGAGTAGTGCAGATGTAGAATGTCCCTTGGTTCAATCACTGGTACCGTACACAAAGCAAAATAAAAAACAGTATCAAAAAAGTAAAAGAAAATAATAAGTAGAACTAATGTTACTTACATAGGTTCCCAAAATGGGCAATATTGCCCCAAAGGGTCTGGAACAAATTATAGATACATAAAATAATGCAAAATTTGTCAGTGTGTCTCTCTACTTGTTTGCTTAAGTAGATTTCCCATGGCGTGAGCCCCGAGTTTTTGTGTTTGTTGTTCTGAAAAGGTGGTGATAAGGTGGGAATATATGCTGGAAAAATTTTTAAAAAATCATGTTACTAATTGGAACGATATATACCTAGATTTGGGGATAATGAAGGCATATAAATCTGTATTCTTAAAACAAACAACAAAGACAGTGATCCACGGAGGCACATCATAAAATCGTTAGCTCTTTGTTCTTTGTCTCCTATGTCACAGACATTCTTGTATAGAACATCGTCTTCATCTTCCTCATCAGTTGTTCCAGACAGCACATCCTTTAGTCCTGGCAGTACTGTCAAATATGTCTCTGAATGAGCTTTTTCCACCCTGATGGTGATCTTTTGACCTTTGATTCCCATTGATTCTTCATCTGAACACTCTCAATGACGTTAATGGATATTTCTCTAGCCAGGAATGTATGTAAAAATAAAACAACATCAAAGACTATAAAATTGCAAAAACAAAACCAAACCAAGTTTTCAGTGAGCTCACAACCTCAGATGTGAGTAAGACCGAGAAAGTAGGAGGGAACACTTCCATAGTTACCATGTGCTCTTAATCAAGGGTCACCATCAACAGGGAGAAACTTGCCACCAGTACATAGCCTCCAAAACTTTGGTATGCATCTTTTACTAATATCAGGATATATATACACACACACACACACACACACACACACACACACACACACATATATATACACACACACACACACACACACACACACACACACACATATATATATATATAAAGTGACTATTTTGCCATCATCTTCCTAAAACCAATAAATTAATTACAGGCATATTAGCTGTTTATAAATTGGAAGATGGGTGCAGTTTACATAATTCTCTCCACTGATCTCGGGTAAGGGTAGGGGCTATTATCTTTACAACAGATTCTTTGATTTTTCTTTCTTCAACAGTTCAATGTATCAGACTTAGATAATTGCCTGCTGTTGATTCCAATTCTTGTCATAAATGCAGATTCCAAATAGTGTCTGGTTAAGTAGGTGACAGCAGAAGCAGAATCCTGAGCTGATATCCATTTAACATCCTGCCAGCGTGGCTCGCAAGCATTCTGTTTTGCTAACTCACTCACAATGTGCAGACCATTAGTTTCCATCTGTTGTGAATGCACAACAGTCTGATTTCAGCATGGGGTGCATTTTTCCTTCTTTTATCTGTTTGTCAGTCATTTAGTTGGTTCACTCACTTGGGCAAGACAGAGTGTTGTGCATCATAGAATCATATGTTCTAGGTTCACTTGATGTTGCAGGTTGGGTTTCTCAGAGGAGACTCTGAGAGGCAGATTAATGAACCAGATGCTTACTGAGGCATGTTCTGCAGACTTAACAGCAGGGAGGGGAAGGGAGCAAATTGGGTGGAGGCAGCAGTGATACCGTCCTAAGGAAGGGCAATGCTCACCCCACAGGGGGACTCTGGAGCCTGGGACAACTATCTAAAGTTGTCCTGAGTTAAGGCAAGAAGGCCAGGATTTTTTGCAACTGCATAAATCACTCATTGGATATGGGCTTTCCCTACAAGGAGGTCAACCTTGAACCAGGCTGTTTCTTTAGCTGAGGCAATCGCTGAAGATGGATGGCACTCAAGGGTCCCTTCTGGCAACATCTTAACAACTGAGAGAAAAATTTCCTCATTTCTGATGATCCAGTTTTCACATGAAAATATCCACCACACACTTTAGAGGTTTACCAGGCTTCTCTAGATCAATGACTTACTAACTCTTTTTAGAAAAAAAATAGTTCTTTTTGTTCCAAACAATATCTCCAAAAATATATAAATATATGAAATCTAAAGGAAACAAAACTATCTACTTTTCCAGACTACCCAGGAAATGGCTTTTAAAACATTTCCACAGATAGTCAGCTACTTGACTTTCAAGTACGTGTTTGAAAATCTACTAGATGACTTGTTGTAAAACTTGGCTGGTCATAAGAATCAGCTGAAAAACAAACCAGAAAAGTTGAAATCACACACATAGATTACTAGGTATCATACCAAGAGAAACTAGTTCAATAAGTTTTGGTGCAACATCAAGATATAAATATAAATATATGTACATTTATATATAAATACCCATGGGCTCATGTGTGCTCCCCATGTGATTCTTCTAGATTCATGATCTTGGACAATACCTTTTTAAGCCAGATTTTAAAATTAAGATAAAAATGTACATATATGAATCAGTATTATCTGAAAAAGAAAAGGATGAAGGTATGTAGACTGGGAGATATTCAAAGTTTGAAATTCTGCTATGGCACAGTTCTCTGATGTTCTTAATTTCCTGCTTCTTTTTGCACATTATTGGAATTTATGATTTGAAGTATTTCTTGAGGCTAACTTGGTGATTTTTTTTCTTGGTTCTGCCTTTATTGGCTCATATGGGGTAGCATTGGGGGAAAGAAAGTTCCATGATGATTCAGTCTACCACCTTCACATTGACTTCCTAGGTATGCACATCTTCAAATGGATTTGACAATTCCATCTTGCTCTCCAAAATGACACTATCCACCAGCAGTTTTTGAGTGATCCTGCTATTCTACATACTAATTAGCACTTGTGGTTGTTTACTCATTTATTCAGTAAATATTTGTTCATTCCCTGCTATGTGCTAAGCACTATTCTGGGTGTTTGGGTTACATCAACGGACAAAACAAGGCCTTGCAGCACACTGACAATAAGCAATAAAAGAGAAAATGGTGTTGGATATTAGATGATAATAAGTGCAATGGGATAAAGAAAGAGGAGAGATCAGAAGTGCCAGGGAAAGAGGAATAGAAGTGGCAATTTAAAAAAGAGCAGCTGCTATGGAGGTCAGTGTGGAGGTTTCTTAAAAGATTGGGAATGGAGCCACCATATGACCTAGTTATCCCAACTCTTGGAGATCTCTCCAAAGGAATTAAAGTCAGATTACTATGGGGACACACACATTTCCATGTTTGCTGCAGCACAATTCGCATAGCCAACCTATGAAACCAGCTTAGGTATCCATCAACAGATGAATGGATTATAGAAGTATGGTGTATACACACAATGGAATTTTACTCCACCATAAAAAAGAACACTATTATGCCATTTGCAGAAAAATGTATGGAACTCGAGAATATTATATACGAAATGAGATTAGCCAGTCACAGAAAGTGAAAGGTTGTATGTTTTCACTCATGTTGGAAGCTAGAGAGAAACCAGGAAACAAAGAGGAGCAGATAAATGAGAGGAGATACTAGAAGATTAGTGGAAGGGGATTTGAGGACGGATGTGGGGAGGTCAAAAGATAAATTTGATGATGGAAACAAGTCATAAATTTGTTCATATATAAAGTTACCTATATCGATGTTAATATTATCTGTATGAAGGGGAAGATAATAGAGGTGGAGCCTAAAGGTAGACACACGAGTGCCGTGTGCATGCATATTTCTATCACTCTGAATCACGCTATGATGTATAATTACAATGCATCAATAAAATTAGCAAAATAGAGGTGTTTGGATCAGTCTTTATGAGAAGGTGACAACTGACTAGATCTCAAGAAGGGTGAGGGGATGGCCATGCATTATTTGAGGAAGTCCTTTCAGCTAGAGTTGGGTTTCTCAGGGATGATGTTGTTGATATTTCAGGCTGGACAATTCTTTGTTGAGGGGAGGTGGGGAGCTGTCCTGTGCTCTGAAGAATGTCTAGCAGCATTCCTGACCTCTACCCTAAGGATGCATTATCTTTCTCTACCCATTGTCACAACCAAAAATGCCTCCAAACATTGCCAAATGTCCCTTGGTGGCCAAAATCACCCCCAATTGAGAGCCACTGGTAAGACATGCATAAATAATTTTGTATTTTTTTATATGAACTCTGCCTTGGCACTATCCTTCATATAGTCCATCTTCTGCCAGATTGTGAAATGCTGCCTTTGTCAAACATGAAATCCTCAGATTTTTGAGAGTCAGAGTCCTACTCTGTTATATTTCAAAGGTTGATTTATCTGTATCGAAATCAATATTATCCTAAGTATTACAACTTGGTAAGTTTTGTTGACTGCTAGGAAAAATTCCTCTTCTCTATTCTTCTTTGAAATTAAAGTTACATTCCTGGCTATACTTTTTCCATATGCATTTTCAGATTACCCTGTCATAGTCTATAAAATAATAGATGAGATTATGAAAGGAATTCATTAAATTTATAGATTAATTAAGAGGGAATTTACACTTTTGTGAAACTGGTTCTTCCCTTCCATGACCAAAAGCACCTCTCTCCATTTATTTGGGTTTTTTATGTCCTTCAATAAAGATATTATTCATTTTCTTCATATAAGCTTTGACTCTTTTTTGATAGATTTCTATATGGTTATGTGATAGGTTCTGTTGCTAATATGAATGGTGTCTTTAAAAACAATTACTGTATTTTCTTAAAGGCTATTTCTAGTGCCCAGGAATGTAATTATTTTTCTATCTTCAATGCAATCCTATTGTCTATTATTTCTAGCATTTTCCTATAGATTTTATTCAATAGTCAAAGAGGACAGTCGTAAGATCTCTGGATTTTGAAAAGATTTTTTTTTTCCTTTCTAAATTCATTTAGCTTTTTTTTTTGTCATCCTAGGGATGGAACTCTACCTCTAATCTATACTCACATACCTTCTTTTACTTCTTTTTTATTGTCTTTTTGCCTTTAGTGGTAATAGTGAGCATTTTTCATTCTGTTTTTGGTCTTAAAGGTATTGACTCTAATATTTACATTTAAGTCTAATAACTGCTTTGCTTGTTTGACAGGCAGTGTTTTTCATGTTAAAGACAATCCTTCCATATCTGTTAGTTATTAATTTTATCTCTCTTGGATATTAAATTTTATCTAATATCCTTTTGAGCTGGTAAGTGGTCAGATGAGTCTTCTCTTTTAAACAAGGAATGGGATAAATAACATTAGCAGATTATTTTCTAAAGTTAACTGTTCTGACATTCCTAGAGCTAACCCTACCTGCTCTTGCTCTCCAGAAAGAATTATTCTACCTGCCAGTGAGGTGCCATCTGCTCCATTTCCAGAGACCTCTGCTCTAGATATTGCCTACTGAAGCAGATCCAGTTTAGAAGAATCTGAAGCTTATTCAGTTTGTCTGTAAACACATAATTATGAATAAAAAACATTTATAAAAGTGAATTTCTATTTATAACTAAAACAAAAACCACACCACATTACAAAACTTTTTATTTTTTTCTCCTTTTAGTATGCATTTTATTTATTTCTTTTTTTATTAATTGGTGCATTGTAATCATACATCTTTGTTAGGTACAAGCTGATAAAGGCATATATGCACATATTTCTCATTTAACCCCTTCCCCAATTCCCACCCCACTCCCTCGCCCTCCATCCTTCTCAAGTTCAGTTTAGTAATTGACTTTGATATATTTGTGAAAATACATCATTGTATTAGGGTGTCTCCCCAAAACCCCTCCGTCATCTTCAGTTAAGTCAACTTCTTTGCTCATCTAGAGTTTCTCCTTTTTCATCTGGATTCCCTTTTATGCCCCATCTTCTCCCTAGCATCCTCATATTAAGGATAATATGTTTTTTTCAAAACTTTTTTATAAAACTAAGAAATATTACAAAATCTAGAAAAATATCACATGATTTTATTGACTAACTTCTTGATGCTGTGCTATCAGAACATTTTTGTTTTAGACAACTTTTGGTCACATAATCACCTTTTTATGGGACATTATTTTAAAAATATCTTCTATGTAGACTTTGGACAAATAATTCAGTCTTTCTTTTTAGAATGAACAGCCACTTTTTAAATAGTACTTTTTAAATAATTATTGGTTTTAATAAAACATGCACCTCCAATGCTTGCATGCTGTCTGCTTTGTATTTCTGCTGCAAGTCTTCCCTCTATGACCACCGAAGTACTGACAAGTTCCCCTTATATTATGACTATAAAATTGCCTGATATACTCATAAGTATATGAACAGCATTATCTCATGTATTTATGACAAGAAAACACCTGTTTTTAATATATACTGCTAAGAAACAAATCCTCATCTTACAGTTTTAAACCTGTGATGTTTGGGGAAGAAAATCCAGACACGAGCTTCTGGCTGCATAAAATTAAAAACTTGTTTCTCTTCTATTGCTTACATGCTGCCATTATTGAGTTCTGAGGGATATCTTAGACTCTGATACCAGCTCTGTTTCTGTATTTTCTCATCATGGTATAGTCAATCTTCACAGTGGGCAAGAGGAGTATTTTTGGAAGCCATTCCCACACTGGTAGTAATTGTTTGGCAATAACAACTATAC